>CM040403.1:878728-896228 GCA_022702515.1 Ilyophis sp. 1 JC-2022
CACTGACTTCAGCCCTCAGAAACAAAGCCAAGCTGAACGAGTCACACTGACTTCAGCCCTCAGAAACAAAGCCTAGCTGAATGAGTCACACTGACTTCAGCCCTCAGAAACAAAGCCTAGCTGAATGAGTCACACTGACTTCAGCCCTCAGAAACAAAGCCTAGCTGAATGAGTCACACTGACTTCAGCCCTCAGAAACAAAGCCTAGCTGAACGAGTCACACTGACTTCAGCCCTCAGAAACAAAGCCTAGCTGAATGAGTCACACTGACTTCAGCCCTCAGAAACAAAGCCAAGCTGAATGAGTCACACTGACTTCAGCCCTCAGAAACAAAGCCAAGCTGAACGAGTCACACTGACTTCAGCCCTCAGAAACAAAGCCAAGCTGAATGAGTCACACTGACTTCAGCCCTCAGAAACAAAGCCTAGCTGAACTAGTCACACTGACTTCAGCCCTCAGAAACAAAGCCTAGCTGAACGAGTCACACTGACTTCAGCCCTCAGAAACAAAGCCAAGCTGAACGAGTCACACTGACTTCAGCCCTCAGAAACAAAGCCAAGCTGAATGAGTCACACTGACTTCAGCCCTCAGAAACAAAGCCTAGCTGAACGAGTCACACTGACTTCAGCCCTCAGAAACAAAGCCTAGCTGAATGAGTCACACTGACTTCAGCCCTCAGAAACAAAGCCTAGCTGAACGAGTCACACTGACTTCAGCCCTCAGAAACAAAGCCTAGCTGAATGAGTCACACTGACTTCAGCCCTCAGAAACAAAGCCAAGCTGAATGAGTCACACTGACTTCAGCCCTCAGAAACAAAGCCTAGCTGAACTAGTCACACTGACTTCAGCCCTCAGAAACAAAGCCTAGCTGAACGAGTCACACTGACTTCAGCCCTCAGAAACAAAGCCAAGCTGAACGAGTCACACTGACTTCAGCCCTCAGAAACAAAGCCAAGCTGAATGAGTCACACTGACTTCAGCCCTCAGAAACAAAGCCTAGCTGAACGAGTCACACTGACTTCAGCCCTCAGAAACAAAGCCTAGCTGAATGAGTCACACTGACTTCAGCCCTCAGAAACAAAGCCTAGCTGAACGAGTCACACTGACTTCAGCCCTCAGAAACAAAGCCTAGCTGAATGAGTCACACTGACTTCAGCCCTCAGAAACAAAGCCAAGCTGAATGAGTCACACTGACTTCAGCCCTCAGAAACAAAGCCTAGCTGAACGAGTGACATATACCAATGAAGCCAAAATAACATACACCAACTAGATTTAGAGTTTCACAAGAAACTCCACATGTTATTACTCTTTTCACTGTATAATGTGATGTATATGTATGCATTGTCCTGTGTGGTACTAAGAATACACTGATAATAAGAATCCACTGCTAATGATAATAATAATTATAAATATAATAATAAACATAACAGATTAATTCAAGTTTACCATATGATTTTACAAAGGAGGTCATTAGATCTGTGTGTAAAACTACACTGCAAAAAAAAAATCATAATAATAATGTACAGAACAGTATGTTTTCTGTCATACATACAATTTGGTCATACAAGCTATAATTATGACATGTAAAACAATTAAAGATTACCAGTCAAGGTGCAGTAGAAATCATTGAAAAATCACTGGAAATTTTCATTCAGACCTACTGAATAATAACTGGGTGTTGGATCCTACAAAATATATGTCCTATCAGTGAAGGTTTAAAAATGATTATACAGCCATTCAGACAGCCATTCAAAAGCAACATTGTGCCCTATAGGAAAACAGACAGACACAGTTCATCCAATCCATGACCTCTGTCCACCTGATCAATAACTAAATATCGGTCAATTATTGACAATGATCAGTTCAATAAAAATGTGGAGCATAACCAGTTCCATATGCATGAGATAAACACTCCCCAGTGAGAATAAAAAAAGACAGGTGAGGTGTGTGAAGGTAAACACAGGTGAGGTTTGTGCAAGTAAGAACAGGTGAGGTGTGTGTTGCTTTGGATAAAAGTGTCTGCCAAATGAATTAATTCATGTAATGTGTGTGCAGGTAAGGACATGTGAGGTGTGTGCCGGTAAACACAGATACATACAGGTAAGGACAGGTGAGGATTATTCAGGTAAAGACAGGTGAGGATTGTGCAGGTAAACACAAGTAACGTGTGTGCAGGTAAAGACAGCTGAGGTGTGTGCAGGTAAATACAGGTGAGGATTGTGCAGGCAAGGACAGGTGAGCATTGTGCAGGCCACAGATGGCATTACCTTGATGTTGTAGGTGGACCCTGGGGTGAGGGTGTTGAGCAGATACTCGGGGATCTCAGAAGGTGTGACGATTTGGGTGAAGGAGGATTTTGGGTAAGGACACACCTCTTTGTACTTGATGGCGTAGGCGCGGTTCTTGCCGTTATTTTCGGATGCAATCCAGGTCAGCAGGATGCCAGTAGACCCCACCTTCTCCCCGGCCAGGTCGGTTGGTGACTCCGGTGCTTTAGGGAATCCACAAACACTTAGTGACCAACAGGCTTGGATACATGGCACAGAGTAACCCTGTTTAAATGAAGGGTGGATCCAGGTATGGGGCATGTGGAGCTCTACACTGAAATAAGAGTAGATCCAGGTATGGGGCTTGTGGAGCTCTACACTTGAAATAAGAGCAGATCCAGGTATGGGGCTTGTGGAGCTCTACACTGAAATAAGAGCAGATCCAGGTATGGGGCTTGTGGAGCTCTACACTGAAATAAGAGTAGATCCAGGTATGGGGCATGTGGAGCTCTACACTGAAATAAGAGCAGATCCAGGTATGGGGCTTGTGGAGCTCTACACTGAAATAAGAGCAGATCCAGGTATGGGGCATGTGGAGCTCTACACTGAAATAAGAGTAGATCCAGGTATGGGGCTTGTGGAGCTCTACACTGAAATAAGAGCAGATCCAGGTATGGGGCTTGTGGAGCTCTACACTGAAATAAGAGCAGATCCAGGTATGGGGCTTGTGGAGCTCTACACTGAAATAAGAGCAGATCCAGGTATGGGGCATGTGGAGCTCTACACTGAAATAAGAGCAGATCCAGGTATGGGGCATGTGGAGCTCTACACTGAAATAAGAGTAGATCCAGGTATGGGGCTTGTGGAGCTCTACACTGAAATAAGAGCAGATCCAGGTATGGGGCTTGTGGAGCTCTACACTGAAATAAGAGCAGATCCAGGTATGGGGCTTGTGGAGCTCTACACTGAAATAAGAGTAGATCCAGGTATGGGGCATGTGGAGCTCTACACTGAAATAAGAGCAGATCCAGGTATGGGGCTTGTGGAGCTCTACACTGAAATAAGAGTAGATCCAGGTATGGGGCTTGTGGAGCTCTACACTTGAAATAAGAGCAGATCCAGGTATGGGGCTTGTGGAGCTCTACACTGAAATAAGAGCAGATCCAGGTATGGGGCATGTGGAGCTCTACACTGAAATAAGAGCAGATCCAGGTATGGGGCATGTGGAGCTCTACACTTAAATAAGAGCAGATCCAGGTATGGGGCTTGTGGAGCTCTACACTGAAATAAGAGCAGATCCAGGTATGGGGCTTGTGGAGCTCTACACTGAAATAAGAGCAGATCCAGGTATGGGGCTTGTGGAGCTCTACACTGAAATAAGAGCAGATCCAGGTATGGGGTCTGTGGAGCTCTACACTACACTTAAATGGAATGCTCTGGAAGGCCATGAGGGACGGACAGTGTGTCCACCTGTTCTCAGGTCACTTTATCATTAAAACAGCAGGAGGGTGAGGTTCCAATACAGCAACAACAGCCCTCTGCTGCACCAATCAAACTGCAGGGTGTGGTGCATGCATGAGCTCTTCTCTAGCAATGCCCCGCTCGACTGAGTGCTCGTGGACTATATGAAAGGTCTTCCTCCGACAACGCTCTGTGAGCTTAGCTGTAGTCTGTGGTGTGAAAAGAAACAGCTGGTGACACCACATGTTTCAGAGGAGAATCGTGGACGTCGCCACTCTCTCAAATCGGCAGTGGGTTCACGCACCAATGCCTGGGGGGTGAATGCGGCTGTCGTTGCAGACCATTGGCCATTCCCAATGGGGGTGGGAATTGGACATGCTCAGTTCGGTGCCAAATTCATAAAAAAGAAAGAAAAAAAGAAAAGAAAAAGCAAAGCACTTCCCAAGCTCACATGCACCACTGGGCTGCCATGACAACGCCCCAAGGCAAGGGCTGTGAGTGTCCAATGGAAAGGGGCTGCTGGGTGGCTCATTCGGGTAAGGCGCCACAATGTGGTGCAGGGATGAGCCCCACGGTCTGGGTTTGAATCCGGATCATGCCAGTGCCCACGGGGGGGCGACGCACAGTTGGCAACGTGTTCATCAGGTAACCCCGCTGAGCATGGACAAGACCATAGCCTGCCTGCAGCTGCATAGGGTGGTCTTCCTCCCATTCCGCTCTGTGCGAGTTTGGAGATGGTGCGTAGTGAAACAGGTGAATGAGCCACGTGTTTTGGAAGAAAGCCGTGGGTTTACACTGAGGTAAGGATACCCCTGGGTCCAGTGAAGTGGGGTTGTTTCATGAACGCGGTTTGAGGAGACATTCCAAATTGGGGAGGGAATTGGATATAGACAGCCCTGTGTTGGGCGCCAAATTATTTAAAAAATTTAAAAATGTATTCCGAATGGGAACGATCCTTTCAAAGAAGGCATCAAACTGGACATTTGTCATCAAACTTATTTTGAAAATAAATGATTTAAAAGTATCCACAAGAGTAAAATTCAAACTCGGATGAGACAGTTCCCACCAGAATTCTTGCCAATCCTGGAGAATATGAGCAAAAAAGGCATCATTAATCAGCCTGACCTTACACTCAAAATATAAGAAAAGCCTAATCTTTAATTTAGGTACAATTAGTCAAGAAAAAATTTATTCTTTATAATAGAGGTATACTAATTGAAGTACTGCATATTCCAAGTCATATTTTACTTTTTTTAACACACCGTCTTAGGAATTTATTTCTTCCCATTTATAAATATTAAGTGACACACACAGGTCAACACCCCGGGTCATCCATCAAAATGGGGAAGATCAGAAAATTCACAAATTAAATGAGACAAATGGTTGTTGACCTTCATAAATCATGCAAAGGCTATAGAAAAATAGCTTCCTGTCTGAAATTTCTTCCTGCCTATTTCCACCATTATTAAGAAGTTTACAGTAACTGGAGATGTGATGAACCTGCCTGGAGGAGGACACAGGTACACAGGTATAGTTTGCCCCCAAGCAGTGAGGAGGATGGTTCAGAATTGCATAAGTTGGTTGCATCCTGGGGTTATCATGTCTCCAAAAGTACAATTAGACACCATCCCTTTGCCAACAAGGTTTTTATAAAATTTGTCAGAAGAAAGCCTCTGCTGTCATCATGCCATACATGTAATGGGTTTAGTGTAATAAGAGGCATAGTTATGTAATGGGTTTAGTGTAATAAGAGGCATAGTTATGTAATGGGTTTAGTGTAATAAGAGGCATAGTTATGCAGAAAACTGTGAAATATGGTGGTGTATCTGTGATGTTATGGGGCTGTGTTTCCTCCAGAGGCTATGGGAACCTTCTTAGCATAATAACCTCTGCTTCAAATGGTTGGATCTTCCTGCAATGATCCAAAGCATACCTCAAATCAGCACAAAAACAGCTCACTGACCACAGAATTAAGGGTTTGTATTCATCATGCCAGTCCCCTGACCTGACCTAACCCCTAAAACCAGTGGGGTGAGCTGGAGAGGAGTCCACAAGCAAGGTAAAAACTCTGGAGGGATTCTGTATGGAGGAATGGTCTCAAATCCCTTATTATGTGTTCTACAACCTCATCAAACATTACAAGAGAAGACTCGGTGCTGTTATCCAACATTACAAGAGAAGACTCTGTGCTGTTATCCAACATTACAAGAGAAGACTCGGTGCTGTTATCCAACATTACAAGAGAAGACTCGGTGCTGTTATCCAACATTACAAGAGAAGACTCGGTGCTGTTATCAAACATTACAAGAGAAGACTCGGTGCTGTTATCCAACATTACAAGAGAAGACTCGGTGCTGTTATCCAACATTACAAGAGAAGACTCGGTGTTGTTATCTCGGTGCTGTTATCCAACATTACAAGAGAAGACTCAGTGCTGTTATCTCGGTGCTGTTATCTTGGCAAAGGTGCACAAAGAACTAAAGCCAAAGATCCAATAATTGTGACACATCTTCTTCAGAATAAATTATTTTGCATTAATATTTTTATTTTTCCCCTGATCAATGGCATCACAATGAACTATATAATTCACAAATTTTTTATGAGCATAGAAGACATTTGATGAACAATTAACAGAATTTAATCCTGCACTTTTTGCCCATATTAATTGAGGTTGGCAGTAATTCTGGTGGGTGCTGTATCAAATGTGTGTAAAATAATGACCTAGCGATGCCTGCAATGGCCTAGAGACCAGCATGTTTGTGGTGACATCATGATATATCATGCGGGTGGGCGGGCCTTACTGGACTCGTTTGTGGTGACGGTCCGGCTGACCGGGGAGCTGAATGCAGATGAAGCGACCGCAGTGACCGTAGTGCTGTAGGACATCCCCGGGGTTACGGTCAAAACCTCTGCCTGTAAAACCCAAACACACCCGGGATTACAGCCAAAACCTCTGCCTGTAAAACCCAAACACACCCGGGATTACAGCCAAAACCTCTGCCTGTAAAACCCAAACACACCTAGGATTACAGCCAAAACCTCTGCCTGTAAAACCCAAACACACCTGGGATTACAGCCAAAACCTCTGCCTGTAAAACCCAAACACGCCCGGGATTACAGCCAAAACCTCTGCCTGTAAAACCCAAACACGCCCGGGATTACAGCCAAAACCTCTGCCTGTAAAACCCAAACACGCACGCACGCACCTGATCCCTCATAAACATACATACAAACACAAATAAAAGCATACACATACTCACACAGAAACACATACAAACACAAAAAAACTGAAATTACACTTTCTACCAGGGATGTGTGTTTACCTCAAACACAACCTCGATTCAAGCTTGTACTAGCCTCCTGTAGTACATAGCTGTGCATAGCAACACAAAGCAGCTCGTAGCAGTACATAGCAGTTCATAGCAATACATAGCAGTACATAGCAGTACTCCTGGACTTTACCCCAAATCCCACACTGGAAGGCAGAAAGAGGGGGACAGGGAGTGGAAGGAGAGTGTGGGGAGAGCGCGAGGGCGTGGAGAGCAGCAGGTGTACCTGGACAGGCAGCAGGTGCAGGGCGGTGAGGAGGGTGATGCTGAGCGCGAGCAGGACGGTGGAGCGCATGGCTGGACTGACAGGCGGACCCAGCCGGCTACAGGCTCACTCCAGAGAGGTGGGCCACATTAAAGATTTAACAGCCTCAGCCAGAGGCCCACATCATTAATAATGAGCCCTGTAGGACACCTAACACCTGCACACGCCCTTTAAAGGGCCTGGAGCGCCTTCAGCCGTGTACGTGTACCAATAACTGCACCTCTTTACCCCTAAAACTCTCCCACAATGCTGCAGCAACGTAGCCAAGAACACTGTTACAACATTGCGCCTGTGTCTCGGTTCTAGAGTTCTACAGTACCATAGCTGTGCATAGCAACACAAAACAGCTCCTAGCAGTACATAGCAGTTCATAGCAGTTCATAACAATACATAGCAGACACATTACACCTATGTCTGTATTCTAGAGTTGTACAGCACCTGTATCTCTCTGTTATCCACACTGTACACTGTAATCTAGAGTTCTACAGTACCTATGTCTGTGTTCTAGAGTTCTACAGAACCTGTATCTCTCTGTTCTCCACACTGTGCACTGTGTTCTAGAGTTCTACAGTACCTATGTCTGTGTTCTAGAGTTCTACAGTACCTGTATCTCTCCGTTCTCCACACTGCGCACTGTGTTCTAGAGTTCTACAGTACCTGTATCTCTCCGTTCTCCACACTGCGCACTGTGTTCTAGAGTTCTACAGTACCTGTGTTTGTGTTCTAGACTTCTACAGTACCTTTATCTCTCCGTTCTCCACACTGCACACTGTGTTCTAGAGTTCTACAGTACCTGTATCTCTCCGTTCTCCACACTGCGCACTGTGATCCGGCCCTGGTCTGGGTTCAGGTCCACTCGGTATCGGTCCACGCAGCCTGATGGGCCGGCCCAGCGCAGAGAGAAACTGTGAGAGGAAACACTGGAGACACGCAGACCCTGAGGCCTCACTGGTACTGTACACACACATACATGCACACACACACACATGCACACACACACACATGCACACACACACACATGCACATGTACACACACACATGCACACGCACACACATGCACACACATATGCACATGCGCACACACACACACATACACATGTACACACATACATGCACACGGACATACACACACACAAACACACACATGCACACACACACACATGCACACGCACACACACACACACACACATGCACATTCACACACACACACACACATGCACAAACACACATGCACACGCACATCCACACATGCACACACACACACACACGCACACGCACGTACACGCACACACACATGCCCACACACACATGCGCATGCATAAATGCACACGCACATACACACACACACACACACACACATACATGCACACACACACACACACATGCACACGCACAACGCACACACACACATGCGCGCACACACATGCACAGACGCATGCACACACATGCACACGCACACACACATGGACACACACGCATGCACAGATGCACACGCACACACACACACACAACCATGCACAGATGCACACGCACACACACACACACAACCATGCACAGATGCACAGATGCACACATGCACATACACACACACAAAGTAAGTATTTGACTTGCAGTCCTGACTCTTGCAAAAGTCAAACACGCATTACTGAACACTTGAATTCCTGATTCATTTTACTCACATGGTTGAATGTTACATTTTGAGGCATTTTTGCAGGTGCTTTTATCCTTTGCGACAAACATAACCTACAGTCTTTACATACAGCTGGGTATTTACTAAAGCATAACCTACAGTCTTTACATACAGCTGGGTATTTACTAAAGCATAACCTACAGTCTTTACATACAGCTGGGTATTTACTAAAGCATAACCTACAGTCTTTACATACAGCTGGGTATTTACTAAAGCATAACCTACAGTCTTTACATACAGCTGGGTATTTACTAAAGCATAACCTACAGTCTTTACATACAGCTGGGTATTTACTAAAGCATAACCTACAGTCTTTACATACAGCTGGGTATTTACTAAAGCATAACCTACAGTCTTTACATACAGCTGGGTATTTACTAAAGCATAACCTACAGTCTTTACATACAGCTGGGTATTTACTAAAGCATAACCTACAGTCTTTACATACAGCTGGGTATTTTACTAAAAGCATAACCTACAGTCTTTACATACAGCTGGGTATTTACTAAAGCATAACCTACAGTCTTTTATACAGCTGGGGTATTTACTAAAGCATAACCTACAGTCTTTACATACAGCTGGGTATTTACTAAAGCATAACCTACAGTCTTTACATACAGCTGGGTATTTACTAAAGCATAACCTACAGTCTTTACATACAGCTGGGTATTTACTAAAGCATAACCTACAGTCTTTACATACAGCTGGGTATTTACTAAAGCATAACCTACAGTCTTTACATACAGCTGGGTATTTACTAAAGCATAACCTACAGTCTTTACATACAGCTGGGTATTTACTAAAGCATAACCTACAGTCTTTACATACAGCTGGGTATTTACTAAAGCATAACCTACAGTCTTTACATACAGCTGGGTATTTACTAAAGCATAACCTACAGTCTTTACATACAGCTGGGTATTTACTAAAGCATAACCTACAGTCTTTACATACAGCTGGGTATTTACTAAAGCATAACCTACAGTCTTTACATACAGCTGGGTATTTACTAAAGCATAACCTACAGTCTTTACATACAGCTGGGTATTTACTAAAGCATAACCTACAGTCTTTACATACAGCTGGGTATTTACTAAAGCATAACCTACAGTCTTTACATACAGCTGGGTATTTACTAAAGCATAACCTACAGTCTTTACATACAGCTGGGTATTTACTAAAGCATAACCTACAGTCTTTACATACAGCTGGGTATTTACTAAAGCATAACCTACAGTCTTTACATACAGCTGGGTATTTACTAAAGCATAACCTACAGTCTTTACATACAGCTGGGTATTTACTAAAGCATAACCTACAGTCTTTACATACAGCTGGGTATTTACTAAAGCATAACCTACAGTCTTTACATACAGCTGGGTATTTACTAAAGCAGTCACAGTCAGTATCTAATAAACACTGCGGTCACAGTCAGTATATAATAAACACTGCGGTCACAGTCAGTATCTAATAAGCACTGTTCATCTGTGGTCACAGTCAGTATCTAATAAACACTGTTCATCTGCGGTCACAGTCAGTATCTAATAAAGACACTTCACCTGCGGTCACAGTCAGTATCTAATAAACACACTGTTCACCTGCGGTCACAGTCAGTATCTAATAAACACACTGTTCACCTGCGGTCACAGTCAGGAAGGCAGCAGTCCCTTTGACCGCACCCCTGACCCGGTCCATGGTCAGGTTGTAGGTGCAGCCGTCCTGCAGGCCAGACACGGTGTATGAGAGGCTCTCTCTGGGCAATGTGACCTCCTGAAGTGCAGAGGCATTCACCACAGTCAGCCGGTAGTGATCAAACAGGCCAGGAGCTGGATCCCACACTAAGCTAATGGACGAGGAGTTAAGATGCATCAGAGACAGGCAGCAGAGCCGAGCGGGACCTGAGGAGTTACACACAAACACCGTCCCTTTAACACCGTCCCTTTAACACCGTCCCTATAACACCGTCCCTTTAACACCGTCCCTTTAACACTGTCCATCTTGAGAAACCACAAAAACACAAACACCGTCCCTTTAACACTGTCCATCCTGAGAAACCACAAAACACCGTCCCTTTAACACTGTCCATCCTGAGAAACCACAAAACACCGTCCCTTTAACACTGTCCATCATGAGAAACCACAAAACACCGTCCCTTTAACACTGTCCATCTTGAGAAACCACAAAACACCGTCCCTTTAACACTGTCCATCTTGAGAAACCACAAAACACCGTCCCTTTAACACTGTCCATCTTGAGAAACCACAAAAACACAAACACCGTCCCTTTAACACCGTCCCTTTAACACTGTCCATCCTGAGAAACCACAAACACCGTCCCTTTAACACTGTCCCTTTAACACTGTCCCTTTAACACTGTCCATCCTGAGAAACCACAAACACCGTCCCTTTAACACTGTACCTTTAACTCCGTCCCTTAAACTCCGTCCCTTAAACTCCGTCCCTTAAACTCCGTCCCTTAAACACCGTCCCTTAAACACCGTCCCTTTAACACCGTCCCTTTAACACCGTCCCTTTAACACTGTCCCTTTAACACTGTCCCTTTAACACCGTCCCTTTAACACCGTCCATTTAACACTGTCCATCCTGAGAAACCACAAAAAAGCAGATGTTTAATTTCACAACTGGATGGAAGCATTGTGCTGTGTGCTGGTGTAGTCACTGAAACAGGGATCCTTACGGATGAGGATGCGTTTGGAGACCGGCTCGCTGGTCTCAGCTCCTCTGAAAGACCGCAGTGTGACTCGGTACTCTGCCCCAGGAGTTAGGCTCTCTATGCTGATGCTGCGGACTGTGGCGCTAAGTTTCCGTCTCGCTATCTGCGCAGCTGAAGCTCCGTAGCTGAGCTGGGGGACGCACAGAAAGCACATGAAAGCAAACTGAAAACACCAAGCAGAGTGTGAAAGGGCCTGTAATTCAGTCCTCCAGCAGCAAGATGGCGATAAAGCCACATTACCAAGACACAGATGAAGCAATGATTAACACTAATCACATTTAGGAGGTGCAAATCACCTCAATGAGTAAGTCTGTTACTACCAGCAGTGCACAAACACACGATGAACACTGGAACACAAGCTTGCCTGGTGACAGGTCTGTTCACGTCCACAGTTTAATCTGGTATAATGCATCAAGGGCCCAAGTTTTGGCTCTCAACCTCAGCACCGGATATAATGTTGTTCCCTGTCTCTATGACTTGTGCTCAAAAAGCCAGTTTCCGGGCTGCCGCGTTAGCTCAACGGTAAAAGCGCTGACTTTCAGTCAGCGCAGTTGTGCTCCGAGGATCGGGGTTCGCGCCCCGGTCCTGCCATATCCGAGCGTGGCCGGCGCCCAGTGGAAGCAGCAATTGGCGGCTGCTTCCGGGTGGGGGGAGGGGCTCGGAGAGAATCGCTGCGCACGGGGACCTAGGGCGTGTCACGGTCAGGAGCTCGCGGAGCTACGCCCTGTAGAGGACATGGCCACGAGCTCCACAAAATAATACCGATTGACGGGGTTGTGTAGCAGTGGTTCTCTAGCGGTTGCTACATGGGGGGGAATTGAATTAGAATAGGGGTTCAATTGGCTACCAAATTGGGAGAAAAAGGGAAAAAATCAGAAACAAATTTTTTTTTTTTTTTTAAAAAGCCAGTTTCCTCCAGTTGGCTCCATTAATTTTTGACAGAAAATTTTAAATACATCCACTCATATTGGTGATATTATTGTTAACTGTGCATTACATTTTTCTTTTGAATTTCTTATTTTTCAGTGGTAAAATGTGTATTTATTATCACACAGGCAAATAAATATATATTTTTATTAGTATTTATTCCGGCCTACGTCATATTTTCGGGCGCTAGTAATCACATACTCTTAAGGCTTTGACATAGCCTTCTCCACGTCACTGGTCCGAGCCTCTCGTTGTACATGTGACACAACTGAGCATGCCTGTTGAGTGCAACAATTATACTTCCTGGTACATATGTGCTCCCCGTTGGTTTCTATTGGCATCTGGCCTCTACATATTACATTACAGTGTGTTACACTAAGGTGTTAACACAGTCATTACAGTGTGTTACACTAAGGTGTTAACACAGTCATTACAGTGTGTTACACTAAGGTGTTAACACAGTCATTACAGTGTGTTACACTAAGGTGTTAACACAGTCATTTGTTGGATTACATCACATACATTACATTTGGTCTGAATGATCTGCAGTTCAATCACAGGCAGTGGGGCTGTGGAGATCTGTGGAGATCTCAGTCACAAATCAAACACGTTAAACAGTTCCACTACTCTTCCACCACACACAGTAGGCAAGCCTCAGCAGTATGATAATATGAGCCGTACGCGCCCTGCAAGCTGCCATCATGCATTTTTAAGGGCTGCAGGAACCCTATCTGACCAGGACAAGGCCCGTTTGCTAGGCAACCTGTCAGGGTGAAGCACAGGTTATGAAACTTTAAACAAGCAGCCCGTTTCTCTCATAAAGGCCTGCTTGAGAAAGGCAGGCAGGTGTAACCCGAGCTCTGTATTGGAGGGTCAAATGCCTCGGTTCTGTCACAGTGCTATTCTCACTACAGACCATAACACACTTAATACACACTGTCCTACAGACCATACCACACTACATACAGACTGTCCTACTCACTATATGCACACTAATGTGGCAGTGTGTTATTCCAGTGTGTGTTTAATGTGGCAGTGTGTCAGTGTGTGTTTAGTTTAATGTGACAGTGTGTGTTTAATGGAACAGTGTGTCAGTGTGTGTTTAGTTTAATGTGACAGTGTGTGTTTAATGGAACAGTGTGTCAGTGTGTGTTTAGTTTAATGTGACAGTGCGTCAGCGTGTGTTTAATGTGACAGTGTGTGTTTAATGGAACAGTGTGTCAGTGTGTGTTTAGTTTAATGTGACAGTGTGTCAGTGTTTAGTTTAATGTGACAGTGTGTCAGTGTCTGTTTAATGTGACAGTGTGTGTTTAATGGAACAGTGTGTCAGTGTGTGTTTAGTTTAATGTGACAGTGTGTGTTTAATGGAACAGTGTGTCAGTGTGTGTTTAGTTTAATGTGACAGTGTGTCAGTGTGTGTTTAATGTGACAGTGTGTGTTTAATGTGACAGTGTGTCAGTGTGTGTTTAATGTGACAGTGTGTCAGTGTGTGTTTAATGTGACAGTGTGACAGTGTGTGTTTAATGGAACAGTGTATCAGTGTGTGTTTAGTTTAATGTGACAGTGTGTCAGTGTGTGTTTAATGGAACAGTGTGTGTTTAATGGAACAGTGTGTCAGTGTGTGTTTAATGTGACAGTGTGTCAGTGTGTGTTTAGTTTAATGTGACAGTGTGTCACTGTGTGTTTAATGTGACAGTGTGTGTTTAATGGAACAGTGAGTCAGTGTGTGTTTAATGTGACAGTGTGTCAGTGTGTGTTTAATGGAACAGTGTGTCACTGTGTGTTTAATGTGACAGTGTGTGTTTAATGGAACAGTGTGTCAGTGTGTGTTTAATGTGACAGTGTGTCAGTGTGTGTTTAATGGAACAGTGTGTCAGTGTGTGTTTAATGTGTCTGTGAGTTTAATGGAACAGTGTGTCAGTGTGTGTTTAATGTGACAGTGTGTCAGTGTGTGTTTAATGTGACAGTGTGACAGTGTGTGTTTAATGGAACAGTGTATCAGTGTGTGTTTAGTTTAATGTGACAGTGTGTCAGTGTGTGTTTAATGGAACAGTGTGTGTTTAATGGAACAGTGTGTCAGTGTGTGTTTAATGTGACAGTGTGTCAGTGTGTGTTTAGTTTAATGTGACAGTGTGTCACTGTGTGTTTAATGTGACAGTGTGTGTTTAATGGAACAGTGAGTCAGTGTGTGTTTAATGTGACAGTGTGTCAGTGTGTGTTTAATGGAACAGTGTGTCAGTGTGTGTTTAATGTGACAGTGTGTCAGTGTGTGTTTAATGGAACAGTGTGTCAGTGTGTGTTTAATGTGTCTGTGAGTTTAATGGAACAGTGTGTCAGTGTGTGTTTAATGTGACAGTGTGTCAGTGTGTGTTTAATGTGACAGTGTGTCACTGTGTGTTTAATGGAACAGTGAGTCAGTGTGTGTTTAATGTGTCAGTGTGTGTTTAATGGAACAGTGAGTCAGTGTGTGTTTAATGTGTCAGTGTGTGTTTAATGGAACAGTGTGTCAGTGTGTGTTTAATGTGACAGTGTGTCAGTGTGTGTTTAATGTGACAGTGTGTGTTTAATGGAACAGTGAGTCAGTGTGTGTTTAATGTGACAGTGTGTGTTTAATGGAACAGTGAGTCGGTGTATGTTTAATGTGACAGTGTGTGTTTAATGGAACGGTGAGTCAGTGTGTGTTTAATGTGACAGTGTGTGTTTAATGGAACAGTGAGTCAGTGTGTGTTTAATGTGACAGTGTGTGTTTAATGGAACAGTGAGTCGGTGTATGTTTAATGTGACAGTGTGTGTTTAATGGAACGGTGAGTCAGTGTGTGTTTAATGTGACAGTGTGTGTTTAATGGAACAGTGAGTCAGTGTGTGTTTAATGTGACAGTGTGTGTTTAATGGAACAGTGAGTCAGTGTGTGTTTAATGTGACAGTGTGTGTTTAATGGAACAGTGAGTCAGTGTGTGTTTAATGTGACAGTGTGTGTTTAATGGAACAGTGTGTCAGTGTGTGTTTAATGTGACAGTGTGTCAGTGTGTGTTTAATGGAACAGTGAGTCAGTGTGTGTTTAATGTGACAGTGTGTGTTTAATGGAACAGTGAGTCAGTGTGTGTTTAATGTGTCAGTGTGTGTTTAATGGAACAGTGAGTCAGTGTGTGTTTAATGTGTCAGTGTGTGTTTAATGGAACAGTGTGTCAGTGTGTGTTTAATGTGACAGTGTGTCAGTGTGTGTTTAATGGAACAGTGAGTCAGTGTGTGTTTAATGTGACAGTGTGTGTTTAATGGAACAGTGAGTCAGTGTGTGTTTAATGTGTCAGTGTGTGTTTAATGGAACAGTGTGTCAGTGTGTGTTTAATGTGACAGTGTGTCAGTGTGTGTTTAATAGAACAGAGTGTCATTCTTGTGTGAGACACTCACCTGGTATCCCTCTACCTGACCCTGGGGGGGTCTCCAGGTGACAAACATGGAGTCTTCATTCTGCTGGGTGAGGGTCAGGTCTTCAGGTATAGCCGGGACTGTAACACAGAGTCAGCCCTTATACTGCATATTAACCTGCGTTTGCACACAAGACCCCAGCAGAGGGCGCTATTAAACATGTGAAACAGATATAGCTGTCCCTTACATGATCCCCGCACCATAAATCACCTGTGGTCAGGTATCTAACTCACCTGTGGTCAGGTTTAAAGTGGCTGGGACACTCGTCTTCTCCCCACTGATGCTGATTATTTCAATTGTGTAGTCACTTCCAGGTGAGAGGCCTTCAAAATGGTGCTTTCTGGAAAGGCAAAAAGTATCTGTAAGAATTAGATCTGACTAAAGCAAAACATAATAATAATACAAATAATAATAATTCTGCTGTGTGTATCTGCAGGTGTAAGAGGGGGTGATTCTGCAGGTATAAATAAATAAAGGTGGGTCCCGGACACATCACCTCTGGTCCAAAGCTGTAACGTTTGTCACTTTTTTATAAGTGCTGTTTGTGATTGACAGGATGAAGCTGTCGATCAGCCCAGGAGGCAGTGTCCAGCGGATCGTCAGAGAGCCCGGAGTCTTACTGTGTGGGAGCCATTCCGTTCTGCTTGGGGCTACAAACACCAAACACGATGTGTCAGTTTGTTCCACATCTGTTCAATACATACCAAATACATAAATCTCATTCAGTACACCACGGATTAAGTACACCATTCTTTACCATGAATATACTCTCCATGTTAGCTCTAACTGTACATCAACCTGGCATCTTCCTTCTGTGTAACAGGTGTGAGATATTTTACTATGGTAAGTGTGTGGTAATGTATGAGGTATTTTTATATGTTAAGTGTGTAGTAGTGTGTGAGGTATTTTAATATGTTAGGTGTGTGGTAATGTGTGAGGTATTTTAATATGTTAGGTGTGTGTGGTAATGTGAGGTATTTTAATATGTTAGGAGTGTGGTAATGTGTGAGGTATTTGTATTTTAATATCTTAGGTGTGTGGTAAGGTGTGAGGTATTTGTATTTTAATATGTTAGGTGGATGGTAAAGGGTGAGGTATTTGTACTTTAATATCTTAGGTGTGTGGTAAGGTGTGAGGTATTTGTATTTTAATATCTTAGGTGTGTGGTAAGGTGTGAGGTATTTGTATTTTAATATGTTAGGAGTGTGGTAATGTGTGAGGTATTTGTATTTTAATATCTTAGGTGTGTGGTAAGGTGTGAGGTATTTGTATTTTAATATGTTAGGTGTGTGGTAAGGTGTGAGGTATTTTTATTTTAATAAGCTAGGTGTGTGGTAAGGTGTGAGGTATTTGTATTTTAATATGTTAGGTGTATGGTAAGGTGTGAGGTATTTGTATTTTA
>CM040403.1:901228-1036228 GCA_022702515.1 Ilyophis sp. 1 JC-2022
GTACTCTCTACACTCTAAAACAACACTGTACTATCTACTCTCAAAAACAACACTGTACTCTCAACACTCTAAAACAACACTGTACTCTCTACTCTCAAAAACAACACTGTACTATATACACCCTAAAACAACACTGTACTATCTACACCCTAAAACAACACCGTACTCTCTACTCTCTAAAACAACACTGTACTCTCTACTCTCAAAAACAACACTGTACTCTCAACACTCTAAAACAACACTGTACTCTACTCTCAAAAACAACACTGTACTCTCAACACTCTAAAACAACACTGTACTCTCTACTCTCAAAAACAACACTGTAGTCTCGACCCTGTTCCTGGAGATCTACCTTCATGTAGGTTTTAACCCTAATTTGGCACACCTGATTTTACTAATTAACAGCTTGACTAGATCTCTAGCTGTTTAATGAGGTGTGCTTTGTTAGGGTTGGAGTGGAAACCTACAGGAGGGTAGATCTTCAGGAACAGGGTTGGGCAGCCCTGCTCTAAAACAACACTGTATTCTCTGCTTTCTAAAACAACACATATGTAATCCATAAAAATGCAATAACAATAGCGCACTCTGCCCAGGACACAGATTACATTATGGTTGTTTAGAAGATGTCCTTATCCAGACTTATAGAAGTACAGAACACCAGTGTTAGTCTCAGAAATGGGCTAGTCAACTTCTGATTAACTGCTAAAAATATACCCAGGAATTTAAACATGTTCCACTTTAAGTGATGAAGAGATCGGCAGTATACACAATGGGCAGTTTTAAAAAAGCAGCAAATCCATACAAACGGAAATGAGCCGTGTGTCACAGCACACGTGTGTCACAGCACATGGGTTAAACTCAGTGCTCACGTCTGTATTGGCACATGTATGGCAGCGGCATGTAGCAGAAAAATCCGGTGAAGAAGTAACTGTGACTCGTAGAATTCATCTGCAGGGCAAAGCAGTCCGTCTGATTGGCTGGCAGTGATGATGTCACAGTGCTGCTGAGGCTGTAGGCAGCGCCATTAACCCATTGCAGCTGTCCTTCTTGCTGTGGAGAGAACACAAATATTGAAAGTGTAAAACATGTAATTTATGAAATATAGAACTATTAACAGACTTTTATAAAAAGGGGAAATGTGTTTGTGTTTTTCCTGTGTTTGTGGCTCTTGCTGTAAGTTACCTGCAGGTCATTGAGACCTGTCCACACCAGCATCCTGTGGTTCAACGCATTCAGGTAAGAGGAGATGAACAGGAAGTCCTCCTCTCTCTCGATGTCGGCCAGGTGTGACCCCGAAGCCGCAGCGTCACAGGCCCGCCCCGCCTCCACCCACGGCCGGCCCCGCCTCCAGGCTCTCAGGCAGCTGCTGTCCGAGTGTACCCAGCCTGCTGGACACTGAGCTGGAGAGGAGAGCCAATGAGAGACAGGGAGGGGAGCCAATCACAGATACAGGAAGGGGAGCCAATCAGAAATACAGGGAGGGGAGCCAATCAGAGATACAGAGAGGGGAGCCAATCAGATACAGGGAGGGGAGCCAATCAGAAATACAGGGAGGGGAGCCAATCAGAGATACAGAGAGGGGAGCCAATCAGATGCAGGGAGGAGAGCCATACAGAGTTTGAAGGGAAAAGGATGCACCTGTTTCCAGCAGCATGTTTAGTGTCCGCGTGAGCGTGATGTTGAGGCCTTGCACTCGGGTCTTAAACTCCACTGTAAAGTTGTGGAGGGTGGCGGGCTGCAAACCTGCCACTCTGTACGAGGTTCGATGAGGAGGCACGCTCCACACGTGACCCCTGAGCCTGAAAGAGCTGCTGTGCTCACCAGCCCGACTCCTCCAGCTGAAAAACGCGCTCGTGGCCATTGCCTCAACCCTGAGGGAGGAGCTCGGCATCGGGTCTAGAACAAAAACACAAGGAGCTCGGCATCGGGTCTAGAACAAAAACACAAGGAGCTCGGCATCGGGTCTAGAACAAAAACACAAGGAGCTCGGCAACGGGTCTACGGAACAAAAACACAAGGAGCTCGGCATCGGGTCTAGAACAAAGACACAAGGAGCTCGGCATCGGGTCTAGAACAAAGACACAAGGAGCTCGGCATCGGGTCTAGAACAAAAACACAAGGAGCTCGGCGTCTGGTCTAGAACAAAAACACAAGGAGCTCGGCATCGGGTCTACGGAACAAAAACACAAGGAGCTCGGCAACGGGTCTACGGAACAAAAACACAAGGAGCTCGGCATCGGGTCTAGAACAAAGACACAAGGAGCTCGGCATCGGGTCTAGAACAAAGACACAAGGAGCTCGGCATCGGGTCTAGAACAAAAACACAAGGAGCTCGGCGTCTGGTCTAGAACAAAGACACAAGGAGCTCGGCGTCTGGTCTAGAACAAAAACACAAGGAGCTCGGCATCGGGTCTAGAACAAAGACACAAGGAGCTCGGCATAGGGTCTAGAACAAAAACACAAGGAGCTCGGCATCGGGTCTACGGAACAAAAACACAAGGAGCTCGGCATCGGGTCTAGAACAAAAACACAAGGAGCTCGGCATCAGGTCTAGAACAAAAACACAAGGAGCTCGGCATCGGGTCTAGAACAAAAACACAAGGAGCTCGGCATCGGGTCTAGAACAAAAACACAAGGAGCTCGGCATCGGGTCTACGGAACAAAAACACAAGGAGCTCGGCATCGAGTCTAGAACAAAAACAAGGAGCTCGGCGTCGGGTCTAAAACAAAAACACAAGGAGCTCGGCATCGGGTCTAGAACAAAAACACAAGGAGCTCGGCATCGGGTCTAGAACAAAAACACAAGGAGCTCGGCATCGGGTCTACGGAACAAAAACACAAGGAGCTCGGCATCGGGTCTAGAACAAAAACAAGGAGCTCGGCGTCGGGTCTAAAACAAAAACACAAGGAGCTCGGCATCGGGTCTAGAACAAAAACACAAGGAGCTCGGCGTCGGGTCTAGAACAAAAACACAAGGAGCTCGGCGTTGGGTCTAGAACAAAAACACAAGGAGCTCGGCGTCGGGTCTACGGAACAAAAACACAAGGAGCTCGGCGTCGGGTCTACAGAACAAAGACTCAAAGGCATTTTCATGGCAGGCATGTTGGCATCGTTTCAAAAATCCTAACTGGGTTTTATTTTTTCTTTAAATCTCATTTGGCCAGAACGGCAGCACAATACTTTCCCATAAAAACATGTGACACTGAAAACAGATCGCAAAGTACATTAGACAATCATTTTAGTGTTCAGAATACTATTTATAAAAACGTGTGCATTCAGTGACTAAATATGGTTAAACTGGAAATACAGGGATATGATATGAAACCAATAGCCTTACCAATACGAAAGGACCTTGTTTCCAAAATAACATTGTTTTTGATGGATTTTACATCAACGATATATGGTTCAGCCTCCAGGGGCTCATGCAGCAGCACTCTGCAATCCGGAACACATCCAGAAATGTCAGTAGCGTTTAGCCAGAGCTGTGGGGTATCAAATAGTTACACAGAAATATCACTTCATCAGACAAGAGACATCTTATGGGAGCAATTCAAACCTATCGGTCTCAACACAAACACACATAAAACAACCTATCGGTCTCAACACAAACACACATAAAACAACCTATCGGTCTCAACACAAACACACATAAAACAACCTATCGGTCTCAACACAAACACACATAAAACAACCTATCGGTCTCAACACAAACACACATAAAACAACCTATCGGTCTCAACACAAACACACATAAAACAACCTATCGGTCTCAACACAAACACACATAAAACAACCTATCGGTCTCAACACAAACACACATAAAACAACCTATCGGTCTCAACACAAACACACATAAAACAACCTATCGGTCTCAACACAAACACACATAAAACAACCTATCGGTCTCAACACAAACACACATAAAACAACCTATCGGTCTCAACACAAACACACATAAAACAACCTATCGGTCTCAACACAAACACACATAAAACAACCTATCGGTCTCAACACAAACACACATAAAACAACCTATCGGTCTCAACACAAACACACATAAAACAACCTATCGGTCTCAACACAAACACACATAAAACAACCTATCGGTCTCAACACAAACACACATAAAACAACCTATCGGTCTCAACACAAACACACATAAAACAACCTATCGGTCTCAACACAAACACACATAAAACAACCTATCGGTCTCAACACAAACACACATAAAACAACCTATCGGTCTCAACACAAACACACATAAAACAACCTATCGGTCTCAACACAAACACACATGAAACAACCTATCGGTCTCAACACAAACACACATGAAACAACCTATCGGTCTCAACACAAACACACATGAAACACGGTCTCAACACAAACGCACATAAAACACCCTATCGGTCTCAACACAAACACACATGAAACACGGTCTCAACACAAACACACATAAAACACCCTATCGGTCTCAACACAAACACACATGAAACAACCTATCGGTCTCAACACAAACACACATGAAACAACCTATCGGTCTCAACACAAACACACATAAAACACCCTATCGGTCTCAACACAAACACACATGAAACAACCTATCGGTCTCAACACAAACACACATGAAACAACCTATCGGTCTCAACACAAACACACATAAAACAACCTATCGGTCTCAACACAAACACACATGAAACACGGTCTCAACACAAACACATATGAAACAATTCATTGCTTAAATAGATGAATGAAATGCACTGGGCCAGTCCATTACAGAATGCAGTTATTCCAAAACTGGGCAAGATGAAAAGGTTAGCAGCCTAAGTCAATGGTCTGATATTTGATTAATCCTACAAGAAATGGAAATAAATGTTTTGTTTTTGAACAGTAAATCCAGTAACTCACAGCAAAATTCTGGGTGTTAATGCAACTCTAATAGAGTTTATATGAGTCCACATACAGGTACGCTCTCTCAGAATTGATTTGAAAATTGAGTGTGTGCTACTGTGGCTGGAGTTAGAGATCTATGACACAGGGACAGAAAGAGCACACGAGGACAGGAGTTAGAGATCTATGACACAGGGACAGGAAGAGCACACGAGGACAGGAGTTAGAGATCTATGACACAGGGACAGGAAGAGCACACGAGGACAGGAGTTAGAGATCTATGACTGACACAGAGACAGGAAGAGCACACGAGGACAGGAGTTAGAGATCTATGACACAGGGACAGGAAGAGCACACGAGGACAGGAGTTAGAGATCTATGACTGACACAGGGACAGGAAGAGCACACGAGGACAGGAGTTAGAGATCTATGACTGACACAGAGACAGGAAGAGCACACGAGGACAGGAGTTAGAGATCTATGACTGACACAGGGACAGGAAGAGCACACGAGGACAGGAGTTAGAGATCTATGACTGACACAGGGACAGGAAGAGCACACAAGGACAGGAGTTAGAGATCTATGACACAGGGACAGGAAGAGCACACGAGGACAGGAGTTAGAGATCTATGACACAGAGACAGGAAGAGCACACGAGGACAGGAGTTAGAGATCTATGACTGACACAGAGACAGGAAGAGCACACGAGTACAGGAGTTAGAGATCTATGACACAGAGACAGGAAGAGCACACGAGGACAGGAGTTAGAGATCTATGACTGACACAGGGACAGGAAGAGCACACAAGGACAGGAGTTAGAGATCTATGACTGACACAGGGACAGGAAGAGCACACAAGGACAGGAGTTAGAGATCTATGACTGACACAGGGACAGGAAGAGCACACAAGGACAGGAGTTAGAGATCTATGACTGACACAGGGACAGGAAGAGCACACAAGGACAGGAGTTAGAGATCTATGACTGACACAGGGACAGGAAGAGCACACGAGGACAGGAGTTAGAGATCTATGACTGACACAGGGACAGGAAGAGCACACGAGGACAGGAGTTAGAGATCTATGACTGACACAGGGACAGGAAGAGCACACGAGGACAGGAGTTAGAGATCTATGACACAGGGACAGGAAGAGCACACAAGGACAGGAGTTAGAGATCTATGACTGACACAGGGACAGGAAGAGCACACGAGGACAGGAGTTAGAGATCTATGACACAGGGACAGGAAGAGCACACGAGGACAGGAGTTAGAGATCTATGACACAGGGACAGGAAGAGCACACGAGGACAGGAGTTAGAGATCTATGACACAGAGACAGGAAGAGCACACGAGGACAGGAGTTAGAGATCTATGACTGACACAGAGACAGGAAGAGCACACGAGGACAGGAGTTAGAGATCTATGACTGACACAGAGACAGGAAGAGCACACGAGGACAGGAGTTAGAGATCTATGACTAACAGGTCTTACCGTTAGATTTTCTGTGCTTAAATAGCTCAGTGAGTAGTGGTCTGCTTCCCGTTTATGAGGAAATTGTCCAAATTCCACCTGGACCTCCACAAACCCTGGCACACTGGAACAAGTCAGGCTCACCACCTACAGTATTTACACACAGCCTGTACCTCTCAATACAGCACTTTACCAATTCCAATAAAAACCTGCAGTGATACAAGGTTTTTCTATCACATCCTATCACACATTTTGTCCCCAATCCCCTCCCTCAGCCATTAAACACAGCAGAACGTTCAAACTGAATCTTTTTGCAGAAGAAACTACAGAGAAATAAGCGGAGTCACATTTTAGGCGATATTATTGGAGTCTAGGGCGGCAGTGTGGTATAATGGTTAAGGAACTGGGTTTGTAACCGAAAGGTTGCAGGTTCGATTCCCAGGTCGGACGCTGCCGTTGTACCCTTGAGCAAGGTACTTCACCTGCATTGCTTCAGTATATATCCAGCTGTATTAATGGATACTATGTATAAATGCTAAATAAATGCTGTGTAAGTCGCTCTGGATAAGAGCGTCTGCTAAATGGCTATAATGTAATGTAATGTAATGTAATGAGTCCACAGCCACACACATGGTCTTACCTGAAGTACATAATCTGATATTAGCCACAGAAGAACAGTTTTGTCCATGAGGAAACTTTGGTTCATTGGATAGGCATGTGCCACAGCACCCCTAACATTCAAAGAGAATGAACACTGTCCGAATAAGAACCACACATAAATCACACTGCAATGAGAAAACCAGTACATTTGTAAATTAAAAAATCTTTACATTAAAAGCAGCTTCAATAATTAAATAATTGATATTTCCAAAATATATTGTATATATGCAGCAGAGCCAATATTTACTTTCACCAGGAAAAAAAAAAGATAAATGAAAATAATAATAAGGGAGTTAAATAGGTCGTTCAGTAACTTTAGAAGTAGTTAGCATTCTCTTCGTTAACTGACACAAGCAGCATCCAAACAATAAATACGAAGTTAGGTCTTTTCTGAAACTTCAGGAATACACAATGCATACTACTAGTACACTAACGTTACGCCCGTGGTACTTCAAAAGCACTCGCACGGCTTCGACCGCAATCACAGCAACATGTGGCTACTTTGTCTAAAACTGCCCAGAACACCTGCAAGCTATGTACATTTGCGCGTGAAGGAAGTACACACACATATATATTAACAGTGAAGCGATTTAAATATTTTTTTGTAAGTACCTACTAGTTTGTTGAGCTCCTTCAAGCCAACACGACTTTAAATTTAGCGCGCTCTTCGGCCCCTCCGCCACTGGAGACGAGTGATTTCTGAGAAACCGGGACTGTGGGAACAGCTCCTTCCCCTCGCCCATTTCTCAGCTCCTCTTTGTTGAGCTGGGAGTAGGTTACCATGACGACAAAGACAGCAAGCCACTCCACAACTGGCCTCTAAAAAAGTGTAGGAGTGTCTGTGGTGTTTGCAATAAGAAGTTAGCCCACACAGTCACTTCAGGAATGACGCGTCCCATTCCACTATCAGCCTAAAGTCGCATTTTTTGCGCTGATGTAATTTCTGCGAACTCAAATTCGCAGAGCACTTCTGCATGCTTTTCAATTAATTAATTCTTCAGTCGCAGTTGCTTATTGGTATGTTAATGAATTGCCACTGTTTGTTTTCTCTGCTTGTAGATCAAAGCATATCCAAGCATTTGTGTAATACCATTGAGTAAACTCAGTCTAGTGACGCTGAACTGGGTTCTTTGCAGCTAGTGTACAAGGGTATAGTTTGATAAATAGGAAAACATGACAATATCGCTTAGCTCCTGCACGTGCCCCCGTGGCGCGAGCGCGTGCTTCAGAGCTGCAGAACAGCATTAGCTTTTATACTTAAGTCAAATATATACTTTTTTTACACAAAGTGCATTTTCTGGTTGTACTACATCTGTCCCGTTAAGATGCTCTGCCATTGGCTTTTCCTCTACCCAATTACAAACCTGCTCATTTAGACCTTTCTGTCTCAATGTCATATTATAGAGTAATTTTGAAATTCTGTGACACACAAGACAATTAGCAGCAAAGTCATCTTTTTGTTGACACTGAAAGATTTAGAATTAAAGTGATAAAAAAAAAACAGTAAGAAAACATTCACGATAATGAAACTAATTCCAATGGCATGTACAGCAAGTACCAGAGTATGTACCTAGAATAGGAGCAGAGTATGTACCTAGAATAGGAGCAGAGTATGTACCTAGAATAGGAGCAGAGTATGTACCTAGAGTAGGAGCAGAGTATGTACCTAGAATAGGAGCAGAGTATGTACCTAGAATAGGAGCAGAGTATGTACCTAGAGTAGGAGCAGAGTATGTACCTAGAATAGGAGCAGAGTATGTACCTAGAGTAGGAGCAGAGTATGTACCTAGAATAGGAGCAGAGTATGTACCTAGAGTAGGAGCAGAGTATGTACCTAGAATAGGAGCAGAGTATGTACCTAGAGTAGGAGCAGAGTATGTACCTAGAATAGGAGCAGAGTATGTACCTAGAATAGGAGCAGAGTATGTACCTAGAATAGGAGCAGAGTATGTACCTAGAGTAGGAGCAGAGTATGTACCTAGAATAGGAGCAGAGTATGTACCTAGAGTAGGAGCAGAGTATGTACCTAGAATAGGAGCAGAGTATGTACCTAGAGTAGGAGCAGAGTATGTACCTAGAAAAGGAGCAGAGTATGTACCTAGAATAGGAGCAGAGTATGTACCTAGAGTAGGAGCAGAGTATGTACCTAGAATAGGAGCAGAGTATGTACCTAGAATAGGAGCAGAGTATGTACCTAGAATAGGAGCAGAGTATGTACCTAGAATAGGAGCAGAGTATGTACCTAGAGTAGGAGCAGAGTATGTACCTAGAATAGGAGCAGAGTATGTACCTAGAATAGGAGCAGAGTATGTACCTAGAATAGGAGCAGAGTATGTACCTAGAGTAGGAGCAGAGTATGTACCTAGAATAGGAGCAGAGTATGTACCTAGAATAGGAGCAGAGTATGTACCTAGAATAGGAGCAGAGTATGTACCTAGAATAGGAGCAGAGTATGTACCTAGAATAGGAGCAGAGTATGTACCTAGAGTAGGAGCAGAGTATGTACCTAGAATAGGAGCAGAGTATGTACCTAGAATAGGAGCAGAGTATGTACCTAGAATAGGAGCAGAGTATGTACCTAGAGTAGGAGCAGAGTATGTACCTAGAGTAGGAGCAGAGTATGTACCTAGAGTAGGAGCAGAGTATGTACCTAGAGTAGGAGCAGAGT
Source organism: Ilyophis sp. 1 JC-2022 (assembly GCA_022702515.1). Taxonomy (NCBI): domain Eukaryota; kingdom Metazoa; phylum Chordata; class Actinopteri; order Anguilliformes; family Synaphobranchidae; genus Ilyophis; species Ilyophis sp. 1 JC-2022. The sequence continues at coordinate 910,913 of CM040403.1, forward strand.
ATGTACCTAGAATAGGAGCAGAGTATGTACCTAGAATAAGAGCAGAGTATGCACCTAGAATAGGAGCAGAGTATGTACCTAGAATAGGAGCAGAGTATGTACCTAGAGTAGGAGCAGAGTATGTACCTAGAATAGGAGCAGAGTATGTACCTAGAATAGGAGCAGAGTATGTACCTAGAATAGGAGCAGAGTATGTACCTAGAATAGGAGCAGAGTATGTACCTAGAGTAGGAGCAGAGTATGTACCTAGAGTAGGAGCAGAGTATGTACCTAGAGTAGGAGCAGAGTATGTACCTAGAGTAGGAGCAGAGTATGTACCTAGAGTAGGAGCAGAGTATGTACCTAGAGTAGGAGCAGAGTATGTACCTAGAGTAGGAGCAGAGTATGTACCTAGAATAGGAGCAGAGTATGTACCTAGAGTAGGAGCAGAGTATGTACCTAGAGTAGGAGCAGAGTATGTACCTAGAATAGGAGCAGAGTATGTACCTAGAATAGGAGCAGAGTATGTACCTAGAGTAGGAGCAGAGTATGTACCTAGAGTAGGAGCAGAGTATGTACCTAGAGTAGGAGCAGAGTATGTACCTAGAATAGGAGCAGAGTATGTACCTAGAGTAGGAGCAGAGTATGTACCTAGAGTAGGAGCAGAGTATGTACCTAGAGTAGGAGCAGAGTATGTAACTAGAGTAGGAGCAGAGTATGTACCTAGAGTAGGAGCAGAGTATGTACCTAGAATAGGAGCAGAGTATGCACCTAGAATAGGAGCAGAGTATGCACCTAGAATAGGAGCAGAGTATGTACCTAGAATAGGAGCAGAGTATGTACCTAGAATAGGAGCAGAGTATGTACCTAGAGTAGGAGCAGAGTATGTACCTAGAGTAGGAGCAGAGTATGTACCTAGAGTAGGAGCAGAGTATGTACCTAGAGTAGGAGCAGAGTATGTACCTAGAGTAGGAGCAGAGTATGTACCTAGAGTAGGAGCAGAGTATGTACCTAGAATAGGAGCAGAGTATTTACCTAGAATAGGAGCAGAGTATGTACCTAGAATAGGAGCAGAGTATGTACCTAGAATAGGAGCAGAGTATGTACCTAGAATAGGAGCAGAGTATGTACCTAGAGTAGGAGCAGAGTATGTACCTAGAGTAGGAGCAGAGTATGTACCTAGAGTAGGAGCAGAGTATGTACCTAGAGTAGGAGCAGAGTATGTACCTAGAATAGGAGCAGAGTATGTACCTAGAGTAGGAGCAGAGTATGTACCTAGAATAGGAGCAGAGTATGTACCTAGAATAGGAGCAGAGTATGTACCTAGAATAGGAGCAGAGTATGTACCTAGAATAGGAGCAGAGTATGTACCTAGAGTAGGAGCAGAGTATGTACCTAGAGTAGGAGCAGAGTATGTACCTAGAGTAGGAGCAGAGTATGTACCTAGAATAGGAGCAGAGTATGTACCTAGAGTAGGAGCAGAGTATGTACCTAGAATAGGAGCAGAGTATGTACCTAGAATAGGAGCAGAGTATGTACCTAGAATATGAGCAGAGTATGTACCTAGAATATGAGCAGAGTATGTACCTAGAGTAGGAGCAGAGTATGTACCTAGAGTAGGAGCAGAGTATGTACCTAGAATAGGAGCAGAGTATGTACCTAGAGTAGGAGCAGAGTATGTACATAGAATAGGAGCAGAGTATGTACCTAGAATAGGAGCAGAGTATGTACCTAGAATAGGAGCAGAGTATGTACCTAGAGTAGGAGCAGAGTATGTACCTAGAGTAGGAGCAGAGTATGTACCTAGAGTAGGAGCAGAGTATGTACCTAGAGTAGGAGCAGAGTATGTACCTAGAGTAGGAGCAGAGTATGTACCTAGAGTAGGAGCAGAGTATGTACCTAGAATATGAGCAGAGTATGTACCTAGAATAGGAGCAGAGTATGTACCTAGAGTAGGAGCAGCGTATGTACCTAGAGTAGGAGCAGAGTATGTACCTAGAGTAGGAGCAGAGTATGTACCTAGAATAGGAGCAGAGTATGTACCTAGAGTAGGAGCAGAGTATGTACCTAGAGTAGGAGCAGAGTATGTACCTAGAGTAGGAGCAGAGTATGTACCTAGAGTAGGAGCAGAGTATGTACCTAGAATAGGAGCAGAGTATGTACCTAGAATAGGAGCAGAGTATGTACCTAGAATAGGAGCAGAGTATGTACCTAGAGTAGGAGCAGAGTATGTACCTAGAGTAGGAGCAGAGTATGTACCTAGAGTAGGAGCAGAGTATGTACCTAGAATAGGAGCAGAGTATGTACCTAGAGTAGGAGCAGAGTATGTACCTAGAGTAGGAGCAGAGTATGTACCTAGAGTAGGAGCAGAGTATGTACCTAGAGTAGGAGCAGAGTATGTACCTAGAATAGGAGCAGAGTATGTACCTAGAGTAGGAGCAGAGTATGTACCTAGAATAGGAGCAGAGTATGTACCTAGAGTAGGAGCAGAGTATGTACCTAGAATATGAGCAGAGTATGTACCTAGAGTAGGAGCAGAGTATGTACCTAGAGTAGGAGCAGAGTATGTACCTAGAGTAGGAGCAGAGTATGTACCTAGAGTAGGAGCAGAGTATGTACCTAGAATAGGAGCAGAGTATGTACCTAGAGTAGGAGCAGAGTATGTACCTAGAGTAGGAGCAGAGTATGTACCTAGAATAGGAGCAGAGTATGTACCTAGAGTAGGAGCAGAGTATGTACCTAGAATATGAGCAGAGTATGTACCTAGAGTAGGAGCAGAGTATGTACCTAGAATAGGAGCAGAGTATGTACCTAGAATAGGAGCAGAGTATGTACCTAGAATAGGAGCAGAGTATGTACCTAGAGTAGGAGCAGAGTATGTACCTAGAGTAGGAGCAGAGTATGTACCTAGAATAGGAGCAGAGTATGTACCTAGAGTAGGAGCAGAGTATGTACCTAGAATAGGAGCAGAGTATGTACCTAGAATAGGAGCAGAGTATGTACCTAGAATAGGAGCAGAGTATGTACCTAGAATAGGAGCAGAGTATGTACCTAGAGTAGGAGCAGAGTATGTACCTAGAATAGGAGCAGAGTATGTACCTAGAATAGGAGCAGAGTATGTACCTAGAGTAGGAGCAGAGTATGTACCTAGAGTAGGAGCAGAGTATGTACCTAGAGTAGGATCAGAGTATGTACCTAGAATAGGAGCAGAGTATGTACCTAGAGTAGGAGCAGAGTATGTACCTAGAATAGGAGCAGAGTATGTACCTAGAATAGGAGCAGAGTATGTACCTAGAATAGGAGCAGAGTATGTACCTAGAATAGGAGCAGAGTATTTCAGTAGCCAAAGACTGAGGGTCAGTTGATGTTTGTCAGATTTCTCCTTGTGTCAGCAGAGTGGCAGTGGGAGGTGGAGAGCCCTGCTGCCATTTTAATTACAGGCTGTGAAACCACAACAGCAATCAGCAGAAAGCAGGCTGTGTTTGCAGCGCCGTGTGGGACCCGCAGCGAGGGGCCCGATCAACAGTCTACGTGGGACCCGCAGTGTGGGGCCCAATCAGCAGTCAGCGTGGGACCCACAGTGTGGGGCCCAATCAGCAGTCAGCGTGGTACCCACAGTGAGGGGTCCAATCACCGGCCTGCTTGGGACCCGCAGCGAGGGGCCCAATCAACAGTCAGCGTGGGACCCGCAGTGAGGGGAACCAAGCAGGTACATTACTGCCCTCAGCGCACTGGTTCTTAATGCTTATTTAACGACCATTAGTTCAGTTCAGATTAGCCAATTGGCTACTTCTAACTCCCTTGTAATTCAATAAGTCCTGTGATGAGACAAAGCTCAGTTGAAAACAAGAAAATAAACAAATAAATAAAACTGAAAAAATCATGTCCTTTATTGTTGTGCTTTAAATGTAACAGATTTAAACAGAAACTAATGACATAAAAACATTTTTAAAAGTTATTTTTTATTTTTTTACTTAGAAAATGTCCAGGATAATGATGTTGGTCGTACTCAAAGGACACAAACATTTCTTTGAAGATTATATAATTAAAGGGTAGAATAATGAAGAATGCAGGTTTGAGCATGAAATATGAAAGTTTGGCATCGCAGTAGCATGGGAGTTCATTACACAAAGTTTCTAATAGCTCAGTTAAATCATTGCTTAAAAATATTTTGGCATCAGAATTAAAATATCAGTCAAAAATCCAACCTACATGAAAATACAAAATTGCAATAAAGCTGTTATCACTCATGCAAAAGTGAATGTGAATGTAGAAAAATGATTAACAATTAAAATCGAAGAAAATGACAAAACAATGCATTTTCTCTGCAAGATGAAGCAATTTAATCCATGTCACCTGGCCGGCTAAAAACTATTTGTTAGAGAAACCTAAAAAATCTAAAAGAATAAAAATAAATATACTACAGAAATGACAGTGGCACTTCCTGCAAGAGCAGCCTGCTTCAAGACCTCCAGAAGTAAACTCTGCCCACTTCTAGACAGGCCCCGCCCCTTAATTCCATTGGCAGGAGCAGTCCATAGGCTCCTGGAAGGTGTAGTCCACAGCCGTGCTGTTGCGTGTGCAGAAAAGCTGCACCGTACGGCTCTCCAGACCACTCTCACGACAGCACTTACAGAAACGGGCATGGCTGTTAATGTTGAAGTTGAAGATGGTGGCAGAGGGACACTTCCCATCACAGGAGTAGACCATTACCTGGCAACCAGACCATGTGGGGGGAGGGGGGGGAGGTCACCACAGAGCACAAAATCAATTCAATTAATGCAGTGATCAATATCCAAAAGACTGATTAATACCCAAAAACTGTTCCAAAAATGTTTCACTCTTTATGTGAAAGACCCTACAATGAGGGTGAGGGAATATGTAACCTTTGATTTGCATTGACTGCAGGCTGCAGTGTGAGGGTTAGTGTTAGTGCTCTGTGTTTAATACACTAAGGACACAATACACTATGTTATCACTGTTTAATACACTAAGGACACAGTACACTATGTTATCACTGTTTAATACACTAAGGACACAGTACACTATGTTATCACTTACAGGGGAGTTACTCCGGCAGTCATCCTTCCTAATGGTGGTTCTGATGGCCACTCTTTTGCAGGTCTTACCGTCCTCTTTACCTAACGGCATACGGACAGACCCTGTCACACACACATCTACACACACACACACACACACACACACACACATCTTACTGTCCTCTTTACCTAACGGCATACGGACAGACCCTGTCACACACACATCTACACACACACACACACACATCTTACTGTCCTCTTTACCTAACGGCATACGGACAGACCCTGTCACACACACATCTACACACACACACACATCTTACTGTCCTCTTTACCTAACGGCATACAGACAGACCCTGTCACACACACATCTACACACACACACACACATCTTACTGTCCTCTTTACCTAACGGCATACGGACAGACCCTGTCACACACACATCTACACACACACACACACACACACACACACACACACACATCTTACTGTCCTCTTTACCTAACGGCATACGGACAGACCCTGTCACACACACATCTACACACACACACACACACATCTTACTGTCCTCTTTACCTAACGGCATACGGACAGACCCTGTCACACACACATCTACACACACACACACATCTTACTGTCCTCTTTACTTAACGGCATACGGACAGACCCTGTCACACACACACATCTACACACACACACACATCTTACTGTCCTCTTTACCTAACGGCATACGGACAGACCCTGTCTCACACACATCTACACACACACACACATCTCTTACTGTCCTCTTTACCTAACGGCATACGGACAGACCCTGTCACACACACATCTACACACACACACACACATCTTACTGTCCTCTTTACCTAACGGCATACAGACAGACCCTGTCACACACACATCTACACACACACACACACACACACACACATCTTACTGTCCTCTTTACCTAACGGCATACGGACAGACCCTGTCACACACACATCCACACACACACACACACATCTCTTACTGTCCTCTTTACCTAACGGCATACGGACAGACCCTGTCACACACACACACATCTTACTGTCCTCTTTACCTAACGGCATACAGACAGACCCTGTCACACACACATCTACACACACACACACACACACACACACATCTTACTGTCCTCTTTACCTAACGGCACACAGACAGACCCTGTCACACACACATCTACACACACACACACACACACACACACATCTTACTGTCCTCTTTACCTAACGGCATACGGACAGACCCTGTCACACACACATCTACACACACACACACACACACACACACACACATCTTACTGTCCTCTTTACCTAACGGCATACAGACAGACCCTGTCACACACACATCTACACACACACACACACACACACACATCTTACTGTCCTCTTTACCTAACGGCATACAGACAGACCCTGTCACACACACATCTACACACACACACACACACACACACACATCTTACTGTCCTCTTTACCTAACGGCATACGGACAGACCCTGTCACACACACATCCACACACACACACACACACACACACACATCTTACTGTCCTCTTTACCTAACGGCATACGGACAGACCCTGTCACACACACATCTACACACACACACACACACACACACACATCTTACTGTCCTCTTTACCTAACGGCATACAGACAGACCCTGTCACACACACATCTACACACACACACACACACACACATCTTACTGTCCTCTTTACCTAACGGCATACGGACAGACCCTGTCACACACACATCTACACACACACACACACACACATCTTACTGTCCTCTTTACCTAACGGCATACAGACAGACCCTGTCACACACACATCTACACACACACACACACACACACATCTTACTGTCCTCTTTACCTAACGGCATACAGACAGACCCTGTCACACACACATCTCCCACATCAATATAGGTACATAAATACAGTGATATAACAGTCACAAACACAAAGCTCAAGGGACTGGGGAACACACTTGGACAAAGAGCATGACCAAGGCATTCAAGAACAAACTCAAAAGAAAAAAACACACAAATGTAAGCAGACACACACGCGTGCGCGCACACACATGCACAAGCACGCACACACACATATACGCACACACACACGCACAGACGCGCGCACACATGCACAAGCACGCACACACATATGCGCACACACACACGCACAGACGCGCGCACACATGCACAAGCACGCACACACACATATGCGCACACACACACACACACGCACGCACACATGCAAGCACACAGACACACACACACACGCACACACACACGCACACACACACGCACGCACACACACACGCACGCACACACACACGCACACACACACACACACACACACGCACACACGCACACACACACACTAAACACAGAAATAGATAATAGTACCTTTGTCACAGTTAGTACTACCAGTTGGGGTTACTGGGCTAAAAGATAAAATACCAGGTCCAGAACCTGGCAGGGTTGTCAGGAACAGCAGTATTTTAGTCAAAAACACAGTGGTTTGTTCATTAAAAGCTACAACTTGTAAGATCAAGCTCAAGCATGCATCGAGCGTGCATCGAGCATGCATTTCCAACGATTGCAGGAGGCAGCTGCAGTGCTCAAGGTCTTGGCTTTTTGAGTTGTTTAAAAACGGGCGGGAGAGGACATGCTTCATCCTCTAACAGTGCACACTATAACCGCAAAGCACCCTGGGACATCCTCTAACACTGCACACTATAACCACAAAGCACCCTGGGACATCCTATAACAGTGCACACTATAACCGCAAAGCACCCTGGGACATCCTATAACAGTGCACACTATAACCACAAAGCACCCTGGGACATCCTATAACAGTGCACACTATAACCGCAAAGCACCCTGGGACATCCTATAACAGTGCACACTATAACCACAAAGCACCCTGGGACATCCTATAACAGTGCACACTAACTGCAAAGCACCCTGGGACATACGCAGCTCGCATTTAATCAACAGAACATCAGCTCTGCAACACTGCCACATCACCCAGCTAATACACACACACTGCAATACTGTACAACTATACAGGACTGTCTGAACACAGCACACGCCAGTTTGGCACTTTATTACACAATGATCTTAATAGCACTGCTTTTGTAAATTATGCAGAAAGCACAAACTGGATTATTAATCCATTGGAGTAGCTGTTAGAAACTCATTCAAAACACTATTATCAATGTCAAAGTTAAGGCCGATATCCGCTCATTAATAATTACAGTATAAGTACCAGTTGAAACGTGTTATTATTGTTATACACTTATCTACCATTTATTTGGTGTCTTACAGCGTGAGCCACTTTTACTGAACACTACAATCAGCCCATTAACTGCAAAGTGTTCTGGAGTTCAACAAAATGTGCGCACAAACTTAGAGGCTAAATTCACTTTTCCTCTAATTCATGGTAACAGACAGAATGTTGCTTCTTTAAAGTTAGTTCTTGGTTTAAAATAAAATTCTTGGTTATGGATTGCATGCATTTATTTTTTGTATCTGTTAGAACTACAATTGTACTTTGTATTAGAAGTGTCAAATAATTTTAAAAAGTTAAATTAAAAGTTTAATAAAATGTTATTGACTACTAACCAAGAATTTTACACCGTCATGTCACGACCAGTCCAAGCCTACATCTACGAGAACACAGAGCCTGGAAAGACTGGACCCACACAGGGGGACCAGGGTTCAGAGCGTAGTGATTACTGTGGCAATAAACCTCCATGCCACCAGGGGACAGTCTAACTGCAGCAGTTTACCAGCAGCCAAACATAAGCCAAATCGCTGCAGTAATAGGCCAGCTGCTGCCTTTGATTGGGGGCAAGACATGCTCAGTCAACAAACTCCCGCAAACAGCGCTCGAGCCAGAAAGCCATTCAAAGCAGGAGGCCAGAGCGCCCCCCAGAGGAACTTACAGGTCCTACAGCAGCCATCGATGTAGCTTTGCACCACCCCGCCGTTCTGGAACGAAAAGACAAGACCCTGTGTGAGCAGAAACGGCAATCTACCCATCACGCTGGCCTCAATCCTCACCGTCATCACAAACATTCAAACTTTAATGTTTTTAAAAGGTAAGAGTGTGAAAAAGTAACACACAGCGATGAAATATGGACATTGCTAGTGAATTTCATATTTAATTTGACCGTTTTCATACTTTTTTATTGAATATATGTTCCGAACAATAAAACAAAAAGAAAGTGAGTGAAATGGGTGCTCCATGGGGCCGCTGGGTAATGCAATACTTCTCTGCACAAAATGGAGCCAATGAGCACAGCAGGGTGTGTACCACGGGCTGGAGGGAGGAGCCAATGAGCACAGCCAGGGTGTGTACCACAGACTGGAGCGAGGAGCCAATAAGCACAGCAGGGTGTGTACCATGGGCTGGAAGAGGGGTCGGGTTGGGGTGCTCTCTGGCTGGCCTGTATTAGGCAGGAGGGGTTGGGGTGCACTCTGGCAGGCCAGTATTAGGCAGGAGGGGTTGGGGTGCACTCTGGCAGGTCTGTATTAGGCAGGAGGGGTTGGGGTGCACTCTGGCAGGCCAGTATTAGGCAGGAGGGGTTGGGGTGCACTCTGGCAGGTCTGTATTAGGCAGGAGGGGTTGGGGTGCACTCTGGCAGGCCAGTATTAGGCAGGAGGGGTTGGGGTGCACTCTGGCAGGCCAGTATTAGGCAGGAGGGGTTGGGGTGCACTCTGGCAGGTCTGTATTAGGCAGGAGGGGTTGGGGTGCACTCTGGCAGGCCTGCATTAGGCAGGAGGGGTTGGGGTGCACTCTGGCAGGCCAGTATTAGGCAGGAGGGGTTGGGGTGCACTCTGGCAGGTCTGTATTAGGCAGGAGGGGTTGGGGTGCACTCTGGCAGGCCAGTATTAGGCAGGAGGGGTTGGGGTGCACTCTGGAAGGTCTGTATTAGGCAGGAGGGGTTGAGGTGCACTCTGGCAGGCCTGCATTAGGCAGGAGGGGTTGGGGTGCACTCTGGCAGGCCAGTATTAGGGGGGGATGACAGACCTGAAGGCACTCTGAGTCATTGAAGGGGGGACAGACCACTGCAGACCCCAGGACCACCGCCCCAACTGCCGTCTCAACACAGTCGTACCGCGTGCAGTTTGCCACCCACGAGCTGCCAGCCTGCAGGGACACACGCACACAGGCAAACACGCACAGCATTGTGTTACACAGCTAACAGGGTGAGTAATATAAGCAGTAGAGTGAGGGGTGCAGTACTCTAAGCTAACAGGGTGAGTAATATAAGCAGTAGAGTGAGGGGTGCAGTACTCTAAGCTAACAGGGTGAGTAATATAAGCAGTAGAGTGAGGGGTGCAGTACTCTAAGCTAACGGGGTGAGTAATATAAGCAGTAGAGTGAGGGGTGCAGTACTCTAAGCTAACAGGGTGAGTAATATAAGCAGTAGAGTGAGGGGTGCAGTACTCTAAGCTAACGGGGTGAGTAATATAAGCAGTAGAGTGAGGGATGCAGTACTCTAAGCTAACGGGGTGAGTAATATAAGCAGTAGAGTGAGGGGTGCAGTACTCTAAGCTAACAGGGTGAGTAATATAAGCAGTAGAGTGAGGGGTGCAGTACTCTAAGCTAACAGGGTGAGTAATATAAGCAGTAGAGTGAGGGGTGCAGTACTCTAAGCTAACAGGGTGAGTAATATAAGCAGTAGAGTGAGGGGTGCAGTACTCTACGCTTACAGGGTGAGTAATATAAGCAGTAGAGTGAGGGGTGCAGTACTCTAAGCTAACAGGGTGAGTAATATAAGCAGTAGAGTGAGGGGTGCAGTACTCTAAGCTAACGGGGTGAGTAATATAAGCAGTAGAGTGAGGGGTGCAGTACTCTAAGCTAACAGGGTGAGTAATATAAGCAGTAGAGTGAGGGGTGCAGTACTCTAAGCTAACGGGGTGAGTAATATAAGCAGTAGAGTGAGGGGTGCAGTACTCTAAGCTAACGGGGTGAGTAATATAAGCAGTAGAGTGAGGGGTGCAGTACTCTAAGCTAACGGGGTGAGTAATATAAGCAGTAGAGTGAGGGGTGCAGTACTCTAAGCTAACGGGGTGAGTAATATAAGCAGTAGAGTGAGGGGTGCAGTACTCTAAGCTAACGGGGTGAGTAATATAAGCAGTAGAGTGAGGGGTGCAGTACTCTAAGCTAACGGGGTGAGTAATATAAGCAGTAGAGTGAGGAGTGCAGTACTCTAAGCTAACGGGGTGAGTAATATAAGCAGTAGAGTGAGGGGTGCAGTACTCTAAGCTAACGGGGTGAGTAATATAAGCAGTAGAGTGAGGGGTGCAGTACTCTAAGCTAACAGGGTGAGTAATATAAGCAGTAGAGTGAGGGGTGCAGTACTCTAAGCTAACAGGGTGAGTAATATAAGCAGTAGAGTGAGGGGTGCAGTACTCTAAGCTAACAGGGTGAGAAATATAAGCAGTAGAGTGAGGGGTGCAGTACTCTACGCTTACAGGGTGAGTAATATAAGCAGTAGAGTGAGGGGTGCAGTACTCTAAGCTAACAGGGTGAGTAATATAAGCAGTAGAGTGAGGGGTGCAGTACTCTAAGCTTACAGGGTGAGTAATATAAGCAGAAGAGTGAGGGGTGCAGTACTCTAAGCTTACAGGGTGAGTAATATAAGCAGTAGAGTGAGGGGTGCAGTACTCTAAGCTAACAGGGTGAGTAATATAAGCAGTAGAGTGAGGGGTGCAGTACTCTAAGCTAACAGGGTGAGTAATATAAGCAGTAGAGTGAGGGGTGCAGTACTCTAAGCTTACAGGGTGAGTAATATAAGCAGTAGAGTGAGGGGTGCAGTACTCTAAGCTAACGGGGTGAGTAATATAAGCAGTAGAGTGAGGGGTGCAGTACCCTAAGCTAACGGGGTGAGTAATATAAGCAGTAGAGTGAGGGGTGCAGTACTCTAAGCTAACAGGGTGAGTAATATAAGCAGTAGAGTGAGGGGTGCAGTACTCTACGCTAACAGGGTGAGTAATATAAGCAGTAGAGTGAGGGGTGCAGTACTCTAAGCTAACAGGGTGAGTAATATAAGCAGTAGAGTGAGAAGTGCAGTACTCTAAGCTAACAGGGTGAGTAATATAAGCAGTAGAGTGAGGGGTGCAGTACTCTAAGCTAACAGGGTGAGTAATATAAGCAGTAGAGTGAGGGGTGCAGTACTCTACGCTAACAGGGTGAGTAATATAAGCAGTAGAGTGAGGGGTGCAGTACTCTAAGCTAACAGGGTGAGTAATATAAGCAGTAGAGTGAGGGATGCAGTACTCTAAGCTAACAGGGTGAGTAATATAAGCAGTAGAGTGAGGGGTGCAGTACTCTAAGCTAACAGGGTGAGTAATATAAGCAGTAGAGTGAGGGGTGCAGTACTTTACGCTAACAGGGTGAGTAATATAAGCAGTAGAGTGAGGGGTGCAGTACTCTAAGCTAACAGGGTGAGTAATATAAGCAGTAGAGTGAGGGGTGCAGTACTCTAAGCTTACAGGGTGAGTAATATAAGCAGTAGAGTGAGGGGTGCAGTACTCTAAGCTAACAGGGTGAGTAATATAAGCAGTAGAGTGAGGGATGCAGTACTCTAAGCTTACAGGGTGAGTAATATAAGCAGTAGAGTGAGGGGTGCAGTACTCTAAGCTAACGGGGTGAGTAATATAAGCAGTAGAGTGAGGGGTGCAGTACTCTAAGCTAACAGGGTGAGTAATATAAGCAGTAGAGTGAGGGGTGCAGTACTCTAAGCTAACAGGGTGAGTAATATAAGCAGTAGAGTGAGGGGTGCAGTACTCTAAGCTTACAGGGTGAGTAATATAAGCAGTAGAGTGAGGGGTGCAGTACTCTAAGCTAACGGGGTGAGTAATATAAGCAGTAGAGTGAGGGGTGCAGTACTCTAAGCTAACAGGGTGAGTAATATAAGCAGTAGAGTGAGGGGTGCAGTACTCTACGCTTACAGGGTGAGTAATATAAGCAGTAGAGTGAGGGGTGCAGTACTCTAAGCTAACAGGGTGAGTAATATAAGCAGTAGAGTGAGGGGTGCAGTACTCTAAGCTTACAGGGTGAGTAATATAAGCAGTAGAGTGAGGGGTGCAGTACTCTAAGCTTACAGGGTGAGTAATATAAGCAGTAGAGTGAGGGGTGCAGTACTCTAAGCTTACAGGGTGAGTAATATAAGCAGTAGAGTGAGGGGTGCAGTACTCTAAGCTAACAGGGTGAGTAATATAAGCAGTAGAGTGAGGGGTGCAGTACTCTAAGCTTACAGGGTGAGTAATATAAGCAGTAGAGTGAGGGGTGCAGTACTCTAAGCTAACAGGGTGAGTAATATAAGCAGTAGAGTGAGGGGTGCAGTACTCTACGCTAACAGGGTGAGTAATATAAGCAGTAGAGTGAGGGGTGCAGTACTCTAAGCTAACAGGGTGAGTAATATAAGCAGTAGAGTGAGGGGTGCAGTACTCTAAGCTTACAGGGTGAGTAATATAAGCAGTAGAGTGAGGGGTGCAGTACTCTAAGGTAACAGGGTGAGTAATATAAGCAGTAGAGTGAGGGGTGCAGTACTCTACGCTAACAGGGTGAGTAATATAAGCAGTAGAGTGAGGGGTGCAGTACTCTAAGCTTACAGGGTGAGTAATATAAGCAGTAGAGTGAGGGGTGCAGTACTCTAAGCTAACAGGGTGAGTAATATAAGCAGTAGAGTGAGGGGTGCAGTACTCTACGCTAACAGGGTGAGTAATATAAGCAGTAGAGTGAGGGGTGCAGTACTCTACGCTAACAGGGTGAGTAATATAAGCAGTAGAGTGAGGGGTGCAGTACTCTAAGCTTACAGGGTGAGTAATATAAGCAGTAGAGTGAGGGGTGCAGTACTCTACGCTAACAGGGTGAGTAATATAAGCAGTAGAGTGAGGGGTGCAGTACTCTAAGCTAACGGGGTGAGTAATATAAGCAGTAGAGTGAGGGGTGCAGTACACTAAGCTAACGGGGTGAGTAATATAAGCAGTAGAGTGAGGGGTGCAGTACTCTAAGCTAACAGGGTGAGTAATATAAGCAGTAGAGTGAGGGGTGCAGTACTCTAAGCTAACAGGGTGAGTAATATAAGCAGTAGAGTGAGGGGTGCAGTACTCTAAGCTTACAGGGTGAGTAATATAAGCAGTAGAGTGAGGGGTGCAGTACTCTACGCTAACAGGGTGAGTAATATAAGCAGAAGAGTGAGGGGTGCAGTACTCTAAGCTAACAGGGTGAGTAATATAAGCAGTAGAGTGAGGGGTGCAGTACTCTACGCTTACAGGGTGAGTAATATAAGCAGTAGAGTGAGGGGTGCAGTACTCTAAGCTAACAGGGTGAGTAATATAAGCAGTAGAGTGAGGGGTGCAGTACTCTAAGCTAACAGGGTGAGTAATATAAGCAGTAGAGTGAGGGGTGCAGTACTCTACGCTAACAGGGTGAGTAATATAAGCAGTAGAGTGAGGGGTGCAGTACTCTACGCTAACAGGGTGAGTAATATAAGCAGTAGAGTGAGGGGTGCAGTACTCTAAGCTAACAGGGTGAGTAATATAAGCAGTAGAGTGAGGGGTGCAGTACTCTAAGCTAACAGGGTGAGTAATATAAGCAGTAGAGTGAGGGGTGCAGTACTCTAAGCTAACGGGGTGAGTAATATAAGCAGTAGAGTGAGGGGTGCAGTACTCTAAGCTAACGGGGTGAGTAATATAAGCAGTAGAGTGAGGGGTGCAGTACTCTAAGCTAACGGGGTGAGTAATATAAGCAGTAGAGTGAGGGGTGCAGTACTCTAAGCTAACGGGGTGAGTAATATAAGCAGTAGAGTGAGGAGTGCAGTACTCTAAGCTAACAGGGTGAGTAATATAAGCAGTAGAGTGAGGGGTGCAGTACTCTAAGCTAACGGGGTGAGTAATATAAGCAGTAGAGTGAGGGGTGCAGTACTCTAAGCTAACAGGGTGAGTAATATAAGCAGTAGAGTGAGGGGTGCAGTACTCTAAGCTAACAGGGTGAGTAATATAAGCAGTAGAGTGAGGGGTGCAGTACTCTAAGCTAACAGGGTGAGTAATATAAGCAGTAGAGTGAGGGGTGCAGTACTCTAAGCTAACAGGGTGAGTAATATAAGCAGTAGAGTGAGGGGTGCAGTACTCTAAGCTAACGGGGTGAGTAATATAAGCAGTAGAGTGAGGGGTGCAGTACTCTAAGCTAACAGGGTGAGTAATATAAGCAGTAGAGTGAGGGGTGCAGTACTCTACGCTAACAGGGTGAGTAATATAAGCAGTAGAGTGAGGGGTGCAGTACTCTAAGCTAACAGGGTGAGTAATATAAGCAGTAGAGTGAGGGGTGCAGTACTCTACGCTAACAGGGTGAGTAATATAAGCAGTAGAGTGAGGGGTGCAGTACTCTAAGCTAACAGGGTGAGTAATATAAGCAGTAGAGTGAGGGGTGCAGTACTCTACGCTTACAGGGTGAGTAATATAAGCAGTAGAGTGAGGGGTGCAGTACCCTAAGCTAACAGGGTGAGTAATATAAGCAGTAGAGTGAGGGGTGCAGTACTCTACGCTTACAGGGTGAGTAATATAAGCAGTAGAGTGAGGGGTGCAGTACTCTAAGCTAACGGGGTGAGTAATATAAGCAGTAGAGTGAGGGGTGCAGTACTCTAAGCTAACAGGGTGAGTAATATAAGCAGTAGAGTGAGGGGTGCAGTACTCTAAGCTAACAGGGTGAGTAATATAAGCAGTAGAGTGAGGGGTGCAGTACTCTAAGCTAACAGGGTGAGTAATATAAGCAGTAGAGTGAGGGGTGCAGTACTCTAAGCTAACAGGGTGAGTAATATAAGCAGTAGAGTGAGGGGTGCAGTACTCTAAGCTAACGGGGTGAGTAATATAAGCAGTAGAGTGAGGGGTGCAGTACTCTAAGCTAACAGGGTGAGTAATATAAGCAGTAGAATGAGGGGTGCAGTACTCTAAGCTAACGGGGTGAGTAATAGAAGCAGTAGAGTGAGGGGTGCAGTACTCTAAGCTAACAGGGTGAGTAATATAAGCAGTAGAGTGAGGGGTGCAGTACTCTAAGCTAACAGGGTGAGTAATATAAGCAGTAGAGTGAGGGGTGCAGTACTCTAAGCTTACGGGGTGAGTAATATAAGCAGTAGAGTGAGGGGTGCAGTACTCTAAGCTAACAGGGTGAGTAATATAAGCAGTAGAGTGAGGGGTGCAGTACTCTACGCTAACAGGGTGAGTAATATAAGCAGTAGAGTGAGGGGTGCAGTACTCTAAGCTAACGGGGTGAGTAATATAAGCAGTAGAGTGAGGGGTGCAGTACTCTACGCTTACAGGGTGAGTAATATAAGCAGTAGAGTGAGGGGTGCAGTACTCTAAGCTAACAGGGTGAGTAATATAAGCAGTAGAGTGAGGGGTGCAGTACTCTAAGCTAACGGGGTGAGTAATATAAGCAGTAGAGTGAGGGGTGCAGTACTCTAAGCTAACAGGGTGAGTAATATAAGCAGTAGAGTGAGGGGTGCAGTACTCTAAGCTAACAGGGTGAGTAATATAAGCAGTAGAGTGAGGGGTGCAGTACTCTAAGCTTACGGGGTGAGTAATATAAGCAGTAGAGTGAGGGGTGCAGTACTCTAAGCTAACAGGGTGAGTAATATAAGCAGTAGAGTGAGGGGTGCAGTACTCTAAGCTAACGGGGTGAGTAATATAAGAAGTAGAGTGAGGGGTGCAGTACTCTAAGCTTACGGGGTGAGTAATATAAGCAGTAGAGTGAGGGGTGCAGTACTCTAAGCTAACGGGGTGAGTAATATAAGCAGTAGAGTGAGGGGTGCAGTACTCTAAGCTTACGGGGTGAGTAATATAAGCAGTAGAGTGAGGGGTGCAGTACTCTAAGCTAACAGGGTAAGTAATATAAGCAGTAATATAAGCAGGAATCTCACCAGGTAGATCTCAACGGTGCTATTTTCATTGAGGTAAGAGCAGGACACATTCTTGCAGGACCCACAGCACACATGCGGGTCTTTGGATGGGATATATATCTGATGCTAAACACAGGACATACAGCCACTGCTGCTTTAACACACAGAGCCACAGATCATATAAACACACATACAGGCTGAGGGAGAAAGTCAGGTGAGGGAGGGAGGGAGACCGACCGACCGACCGACTGACCGAAGGGCAGGTGTGTTAAACAGACGGGCAGGTGTGTTAAACAGACAGGCAGGTGTGTGAAACCTACAGGCCAACATTTCTCTGAGCAGTTTACGCTGGACACCTCCATGGCAAAGAATCCGCTGGCCAGGTCCTTCTCCTGCAAGCACTGCACAGTGAAGCACAGATCTCCCTCTACGTACTGCACCATAGACTGGCCTGGGCTGAGCACAGTCACCCCCTGGAACAGACACACCTCTGCCTTCTCTGCAGGGAGCATAGGCCAGGCAAAAACACAGCAAACACACGTCAGGCATATATAAACACTAAACACAGGCCAGGCATAAACACAGCAAACACAGATATAAAGGCATATATAAACACAGAACACAGGCCGGGCATAAACACAGCGAACACAGATATAAAGGCATATATAAACACAGAACACAGGCCGGGCATAGACACAGCAAACACAGATATAAAGGCATATATAAACTAGGGCTGCAACGATTCGTCGACGTAGTCGACGATAATCGACTACTAAAATAGTCACCGACGAATTTAATAGTCGTAGTCGCCTGAATAGTCGCGCATGCGCACATTGCGCCGTAGCGTCAAGTAGGGCTGCCGCGGGTCACGCCCACCGCAGAGTCAAGCTGATCACCGCTTCACCACAAATTATTTTTTTTAAATAATAATAATATGTTTGAAAGTTTCCACTCACAGTTGCACAGTTAATGATCGGAGAACGTGCCACCTAGAGCGTGTTTTGAAAGTGCCACCGTGCCACAGAGCATATAGGCTACCTGACTGAAAGTTCACTTCACATTAGGCTGAAATGGAAGCCGAAGCGGCAGTCACGCTTAAGGACCATAACAATCACGGAGCATTTCTGGACTCTCTCTCTCTCTGTTAATGTCAATTTAAAAAATTATAAATTAGGCTAGCCTATGTGTTTAAAATTAAAACACTCCTGAAGATTAGCCTACATTTTCACGTCATATTGATAGGCTAATTATTTAAGCGAAGATAGCCTATGCGTGATTCGTTTTTTGTTTTTAATGCTGTAGCTAATTTGCCAGTGAGTCAGTGACTTAATTCACTTGAAATATGTTTTTTGGTCAGATAAAAAAAATGTTTGTCTCCCGTTACCGACTTTACAACCAAAGCCTAGGCTACATGGGCTCGCTATAGGCTACTCAAAAAAACTGTAGCCTATTTAGGCTACGGTGAAATTAATATCTCCCCCCGCCCTACCTATAGCCTCAGTTGGTTATCCTCCGCCTGTCGAATAGGCTACCTAATTTTGTATTGTCGGCATGAACGTAATTGCGGCTGGTTGACTTGGTTAGCGAGCGTAGGCTAGCTGGCAAGATGGTATTCTATTGTTTCAAGTTAATTGCTAGCTACCTGTTATGACCTAACCATCTTTTTAGACAATCATTCCGCATTTGAACGAGGTACGGTAGGCTATGTAGCCTAAGGGCGTGTTCACACTGTCCGCATTTTAAAAAATAGGTTGCCTATTTCGGCAGCGCATTTTACATTAAAACCTATGGGGAATTATCAAAATGCGGCCGCATAATAAAATCAGCTGCGTAGCCTATATTTAAAATGCGCTGGTCAACATTTTGAGAAATCTGCAAATGACGTGGAACTGATTTTTAGTAGCCTGAACGTCTCGTAGACTCAGAAAATGTAGCCTAATGGAAACGAAATATGCTTCACGAGATCCGCATTTTTATTTCATTCTTTTCAGCACAAAATGCGCTCTTGACAACTTATCTGCAACATGAAAATGCGGACAGTGTGAACACGCCCTAAGACATGAACAAGAACACGGAGTAAACAGCTGTCATGGAACCCAGTGTTGTTATTTTTCAATAATGAATGACGTGCCTGCCGAATGCATTGCCGACCGACCAACACGCTATTCAGCAAATATGACAAGACTGGAATAAAGAAAATAATTTAGGCCTACACTGTAGGCTATAGTCGAGGCGATAAAAAAATAGACTAGCCTACTAACGTTACAGGAATAAATGCGTTATAAAAATGTAGCCTATTTTTTTAGATTTACTTATTTATTTTTTTATAATTTTGCCCGTCTTTGTTTAAAACAATGGACACAGTTTTATTTATAGTTTACACACTATACAGATCTTTTTATTTATAGTTTTTTTTATATACTTGTAGCAGCAAGTTTATTATTAAAAGACACATTTTTGAATGAAGTTTGTCCTTTCTTGTCTTGCTAAATTTAAAAGCTGATGGCTAAATACCATAAGAGCCATTTTATATTCATGCAATTAACCCGGTTATTATTATTTAAAAAAACACCCACAAATAAACGACTAGTCGACTAATCGTTTCAATAGTCGGTGACTAGTCGACTATTAAAATAGTCGTTTGTTGCAGCCCTAATATAAACACAGAACACAGGCCGGGCATAAACACAGCAAACACACGTCAGGCATTTATAAACACAGAACACAGGCCAGGCATAAACACAGCAAACACAGATATAAAGGCATATATAAACACTAAACACAGGCCGGGCATAGACACAGCAAACACAGATATAAAGGCATATATAAACACAGAACACAGGCCAGGCATAAACACAGCAAACACAGATATAAAGGCATATATAAACACTAAACACAGGCCGGGCATAGACACAGCAAACACAGATATAAAGGCATATATAAACACAGAACACAGGCCAGGCATAGACACAGCAAACACAGATATAAAGGCATATATAAACACAGAACACAGGCCAGGCATAGACACAGCAAACACAGATATAAAGGCATATATAAACACTAAACACAGGCCGGGCATAAACACAGCAAACACAGATATAAAGGCGTATATACACACAGAACACAGGCCAGGCATAAACACAGCAAACACAGATATAAAGGCATATATAAACACAGAACACAGGCCGGGCATAGACACAGCAAACACAGATATAAAGGCATATATAAACACAGAACACAGGCCGGGCATAGACACAGCAAACACAGATATAAAGGCATATATAAACACAGAACACAGGCCGGGCATAAACACAGCAAACACAGATATAAAGGCGTATATAAACACAGAACACAGGCCGGGCATAAACACAGCAAACACAGATATAAAGGCATATATAAACACTAAACACAGGCCGGGCATAGACACAGCAAACACAGATATAAAGGCATATATAAACACTAAACACAGGCCGGGCATAGACACAGCAAACACAGATATAAAGGCATATATAAACACTAAACACAGGCCGGGCATAGACACAGCAAACACAGATATAAAGATATATATAAACACAGAACACAGGCCGGGCATAGACACAGCAAACACAGATATAAAGGCGTATATAAAGAGCAGACTGAACTTACTGCAGATGAACTGTGCACAGCCACAGGCACTGCTGGAGGCTGGAAGCTCAGTCTGCACTTCACCCTGCAGGAGGAGAGGATGGGAGGTCTCGCGCTGTCCCATAATGCACCACTCACTCTACCAGCTTCATTTCCATACCACAAACTCAGAAAACAGCATATAATTGCCAAAGCAAAAAATATAAAAAAATTTAAAAAGCCAATTATTCAATATAATTTATCATTATATCTTGAGTCTTTAGAGTGGAGAGGTGAGACTTTAGAGTGTGGAGAGATGAGTCTTTAGAGTGTGGAGAGATGAGTCTTTAGAGCGTGGAGAGGTGAGACTGTAGAGTGTGGAGAGGTGAGACTGTAGAGTGTGGAGAGATGAGACTTTAGAGTGTGGAGAGATGAGACTGTAGAGTGTGGAGAGGTGAGACTGTAGAGTGTGGAGAGGTGAGACTGTAGAGTGTGGAGAGATGAGACTGTAGAGTGTGGAGAGATGAGACTTTAGAGTGTGGAGAGGTGAGACTTTAGAGTGTGGAGAGATGAGACTTTAGAGTGTGGAGAGATGAGACTTTAGAGTGTGGAGAGATGAGTCTTTAGAGTGTGGAGAGATGAGACTTTAGAGTGTGGAGAGGTGAGACTTTAGAGTGTGGAGAGATGAGACTTTAGAGTGTGGAGAGATGAGACTTTAGAGTGTGGAGAGGTGAGACTGTAGAGTGTGGAGAGATGAGACTTTAGAGTGTGGAGAGATGAGACTTTAGAGTGTGGAGAGATGAGTCTTTAGAGTGTGGAGAGATGAGACTTTAGAGTGTGGAGAGGTGAGTCTGTAGAGTGGAGAGAGATGAGACTTTAGAGTGTGGAGAGATGAGACTGTAGAGTGTGGAGAGGTGAGACTGTAGAGTGTGGAGAGATGAGACTTTAGAGTGTGGAGAGATGAGACTTTAGAGTGTGGAGAGATGAGTCTTTAGAGTGTGGAGAGATGAGACTGTAGAGTGTGGAGAGATGAGACTTTAGAGTGTGGAGAGGTGAGACTTTAGAGTGTGGAGAGGTGAGACTTTAGAGTGTGGAGAGGTGAGACTTTAGAGTGTGGAGAGGTGAGACTTTAGAGTGTGGAGAGATGAGTCTTTAGAGTGTGGAGAGGTGAGACTTTAGAGTGTGGAGAGGTGAGACTTTAGAGTGTGGAGAGATGAGTCTTTAGAGTGTGGATAGGTGAGACTTTAGAGTGTGGAGAGATGAGTCTTTAGAGTGTGGAGAGGTGAGACTTTAGAGTGTGGAGAGATGAGTCTTTAGAGTGTGGAGAGATGAGTCTTTAGAGTGTGGAGAGGTGAGACTTTAGAGTGTGGAGAGGTGAGACTGTAGAGTGTGGAGAGATGAGACTTTAGAGTGTGGAGAGATGAGTCTTTAGAGTGTGGAGAGGTGAGACTTTAGAGTGTGGAGAGGTGAGACTTTAGAGTGTGGAGAGGTGAGACTTTAGAGTGTGGAGAGGTGAGACTTTAGAGTGTGGAGAGGTGAGACTTTAGAGTGTGGAGAGATGAGACTTTAGAGTGTGGAGAGGTGAGACTTTAGAGTGTGGAGAGATGAGACTTTAGAGTGTGGAGAGGTGAGACTTTAGAGTGTGGAGAGATGAGTCTTTAGAGTGTGGAGAGGTGAGACTTTAGAGTGTGGAGAGATGAGTCTTTAGAGTGTGGAGAGATGAGACTGTAGAGTGTGGAGAGATGAGACTTTAGAGTGTGGAGAGGTGAGACTGTAGAGTGTGGAGAGATGAGACTGTAGAGTGTGGAGAGGTGAGACTTTAGAGTGTGGAGAGGTGAGACTTTAGAGTGTGGAGAGATGAGACTTTAGAGTGTGGAGAGATGAGTCTTTAGAGTGTGGAGAGATGAGACTTTAGAGTGTGGAGAGGTGAGTCTGTAGAGTGGAGAGAGATGAGACTTTAGAGTGTGGAGAGATGAGACTTTAGAGTGTGGAGAGATGAGACTTTAGAGTGTGGAGAGATGAGACTTTAGAGTGTGGAGAGATGAGACTTTAGAGTGTGGAGAGATGAGACTTTAGAGTGTGGAGAGGTGAGTCTGTAGAGTGGAGAGAGATGAGACTTTAGAGTGTGGAGAGATGAGACTTTAGAGTGTGGAGAGATGAGACTTTAGAGTGTGGAGAGATGAGACTTTAGAGTGTGGAGAGATGAGACTTTAGAGTGTGGAGAGGTGAGTCTGTAGAGTGGAGAGAGATGAGACTTTAGAGTGTGGAGAGATGAGACTTTAGAGTGTGGAGAGATGAGACTTTAGAGTGTGGAGAGATGAGACTTTAGAGTGTGGAGAGATGAGACTGTAGAGTGTGGAGAGATGAGACTTTAGAGTGTGGAGAGATGAGACTTTAGAGTGTGGAGAGATGAGACTTTAGAGTGTGGAGAGATGAGACTGTAGAGTGTGGAGAGATGAGACTTTAGAGTGTGGAGAGATGAGACTGTAGAGTGTGGAGAGGTGAGACTTTAGA
This sequence comes from Ilyophis sp. 1 JC-2022, assembly GCA_022702515.1. Classification (NCBI taxonomy): domain Eukaryota; kingdom Metazoa; phylum Chordata; class Actinopteri; order Anguilliformes; family Synaphobranchidae; genus Ilyophis; species Ilyophis sp. 1 JC-2022. Next base: position 933,988 of record CM040403.1, read on the forward strand.
GTGTGGAGAGATGAGACTGTAGAGTGTGGAGAGGTGAGACTTTAGAGTGTGGAGAGGTGAGACTTTAGAGTGTGGAGAGGTGAGACTTTAGAGTGTGGAGAGGTGAGACTTTAGAGTGTGGAGAGATGAGACTTTAGAGTGTGGAGAGATGAGACTTTAGAGTGTGGAGAGGTGAGACTTTAGAGTGTGGAGAGGTGAGACTTTAGAGTGTGGAGAGATGAGACTTTAGAGTGTGGAGAGATGAGACTTTAGAGTGTGGAGAGGTGAGACTTTAGAGTGTGGAGAGATGAGACTTTAAAGTGTGGAGAGGTGAGACTGTAGAGTGTGGAGAGGTGAGACTTTAGAGTGTGGAGAGGTGAGACTGTAGAGTGTGGAGAGATGAGACTTTAGAGTGTGGAGAGATGAGACTGTAGAGTGTGGAGAGGTGAGACTGTAGAGTGTGGAGAGGTGAGACTGTAGAGTGTGGAGAGATGAGACTGTAGAGTGTGGAGAGATGAGACTTTAGAGTGTGGAGAGGTGAGACTTTAGAGTGTGGAGAGGTGAGACTTTAGAGTGTGGAGAGATGAGACTGTAGAGTGTGGAGAGGTGAGACTTTAGAGTGTGGAGAGATGAGACTTTAGAGTGTGGAGAGGTGAGACTGTAGAGTGTGGAGAGGTGAGACTTTAGAGTGTGGAGAGGTGAGACTGTAGAGTGTGGAGAGATGAGACTTTAGAGTGTGGAGAGGTGAGACTTTAGAGTGTGGAGAGATGAGACTTTAGAGTGTGGAGAGGTGAGACTTTAGAGTGTGGAGAGATGAGACTGTAGAGTGTGGAGAGGTGAGACTTTAGAGTGTGGAGAGATGAGACTGTAGAGTGTGGAGAGATGAGACTGTAGAGTGTGGAGAGATGAGACTTTAGAGTGTGGAGAGATGAGACTGTAGAGTGTGGAGAGATGAGACTTTAGAGTGTGGAGAGATGAGACTGTAGAGTGTGGAGAGATGAGACTGTAGAGTGTGGAGAGATGAGACTTTAGAGTGTGGAGAGATGAGACTGTAGAGTGTGGAGAGATGAGACTGTAGAGTGTGGAGAGATGAGACTTTAGAGTGTGGAGAGGTGAGACTGTAGAGTGTGGAGAGGTGAGACTGTAGAGTGTGGAGAGGTGAGACTGTAGAGTGTGGAGAGGTGAGACTGTAGAGTGTGGAGAGGTGAGACTGTAGAGTGTGGAGAGGTGAGACTGTAGAGTGTGGAGAGGTGAGACTGTAGAGTGTGGAGAGGTGAGACTGTAGAGTGTGGAGAGATGAGACTTTAGAGTGTGGAGAGGTGAGACTGTAGAGTGTGGAGAGGTGAGACTGTAGAGTGTGGAGAGGTGAGACTGTAGAGTGTGGAGAGGTGAGACTGTAGAGTGTGGAGAGGTGAGACTGTAGAGTGTGGAGAGATGAGACTGTAGAGTGTGGAGAGATGAGACTGTAGAGTGTGGAGAGGTGAGACTGTAGAGTGTGGAGAGGTGAGACTGTAGAGTGTGGAGAGGTGAGACTGTAGAGTGTGGAGAGGTGAGACTTTAGAGTGTGGAGAGGTGAGACTGTAGAGTGTGGAGAGATGAGACTGTAGAGTGTGGAGAGATGAGACTGTAGAGTGTGGAGAGGTGAGACTTTAGAGTGTGGAGAGGTGAGACTGTAGAGTGTGGAGAGATGAGACTTTAGAGTGTGGAGAGGTGAGACTGTAGAGTGTGGAGAGGTGAGACTGTAGAGTGTGGAGAGGTGAGACTGTAGAGTGTGGAGAGGTGAGACTGTAGAGTGTGGAGAGATGAGACTGTAGAGTGTGGAGAGATGAGACTTTAGAGTGTGGAGAGATGAGACTGTAGAGTGTGGAGAGATGAGACTGTAGAGTGTGGAGAGATGAGACTGTAGAGTGTGGAGAGATGAGACTGTAGAGTGTGGAGAGATGAGACTTTAGAGTGTGGAGAGGTGAGACTGTAGAGTGTGGAGAGGTGAGACTGTAGAGTGTGGAGAGGTGAGACTGTAGAGTGTGGAGAGATGAGACTGTAGAGTGTGGAGAGATGAGACTTTAGAGTGTGGAGAGGTGAGACTGTAGAGTGTGGAGAGGTGAGACTGTAGAGTGTGGAGAGGTGAGACTGTAGAGTGTGGAGAGGTGAGACTGTAGAGTGTGGAGAGATGAGACTGTAGAGTGTGGAGAGATGAGACTGTAGAGTGTGGAGAGGTGAGACTGTAGAGTGTGGAGAGGTGAGACTTTAGAGTGTGGAGAGGTGAGACTGTAGAGTGTGGAGAGATGAGACTTTAGAGTGTGGAGAGGTGAGACTGTAGAGTGTGGAGAGGTGAGACTGTAGAGTGTGGAGAGGTGAGACTTTAGAGTGTGGAGAGGTGAGACTGTAGAGTGTGGAGAGATGAGACTGTAGAGTGTGGAGAGATGAGACTGTAGAGTGTGGAGAGGTGAGACTTTAGAGTGTGGAGAGGTGAGACTTTAGAGTGTGGAGAGGTGAGACTGTAGAGTGTGGAGAGATGAGACTTTAGAGTGTGGAGAGGTGAGACTTTAGAGTGTGGAGAGATGAGACTGTAGAGTGTGGAGAGGTGAGACTTTAGAGTGTGGAGAGATGAGACTTTAGAGTGTGGAGAGGTGAGACTGTAGAGTGTGGAGAGATGAGACTGTAGAGTGTGGAGAGATGAGACTTTAGAGTGTGGAGAGATGAGACTTTAGAGTGTGGAGAGATGAGACTGTAGAGTGTGGAGAGATGAGACTTTAGAGTGTGGAGAGGTGAGACTTTAGAGTGTGGAGAGATGAGACTGTAGAGTGTGGAGAGATGAGACTGTAGAGTGTGGAGAGATGAGACTTTAGAGTGTGGAGAGATGAGACTTTAGAGTGTGGAGAGGTGAGACTGTAGAGTGTGGAGAGGTGAGACTGTAGAGTGTGGAGAGATGAGACTGTAGAGTGTGGAGAGGTGAGACTGTAGAGTGTGGAGAGATGAGACTGTAGAGTGTGGAGAGATGAGACTTTAGAGTGTGGAGAGGTGAGACTGTAGAGTGTGGAGAGGTGAGACTGTAGAGTGTGGAGAGGTGAGACTGTAGAGTGTGGAGAGGTGAGACTGTAGAGTGTGGAGAGGTGAGACTGTAGAGTGTGGAGAGGTGAGACTGTAGAGTGTGGAGAGATGAGACTTTAGAGTGTGGAGAGGTGAGACTGTAGAGTGTGGAGAGGTGAGACTGTAGAGTGTGGAGAGGTGAGACTGTAGAGTGTGGAGAGGTGAGACTGTAGAGTGTGGAGAGATGAGACTGTAGAGTGTGGAGAGATGAGACTGTAGAGTGTGGAGAGGTGAGACTGTAGAGTGTGGAGAGGTGAGACTGTAGAGTGTGGAGAGGTGAGACTGTAGAGTGTGGAGAGATGAGACTGTAGAGTGTGGAGAGATGAGACTTTAGAGTGTGGAGAGGTGAGACTGTAGAGTGTGGAGAGGTGAGACTGTAGAGTGTGGAGAGGTGAGACTGTAGAGTGTGGAGAGGTGAGACTGTAGAGTGTGGAGAGATGAGACTGTAGAGTGTGGAGAGGTGAGACTGTAGAGTGTGGAGAGGTGAGACTTTAGAGTGTGGAGAGGTGAGACTTTAGAGTGTGGAGAGATGAGACTGTAGAGTGTGGAGAGATGAGACTGTAGAGTGTGGAGAGATGAGACTGTAGAGTGTGGAGAGGTGAGACTGTAGAGGTGAGACTTACCACCTGGCAGAAAGGGGCGGAGTCATTCTGACAGCTGCATTCTGCGGGTAGACAGTAGAAATGTGGCATTTCCACCAATCACAGTCCCCAAACCTCCCCTTTCCACCAATCAGTCCTCAAACCACCACTTTCCACCAATCAGTCCTCAAACCACCCCATTCCACCAATCAGTCCCCAAACCTCCCCTTTCCACCGATCACATTCCCTAAACTGCCCCTTTCCACCGATCACATTCCCTAAACTGCCCCTTTCCACCAAGGCAAGGCAAGGCAAGGCAGCTTTATTTATAGAGCGCATTTCATACACATGTGCAATTCAATGTGCTTTACATATACAATAACAAGATTAAACGAGGAAATCATTAAAATTCATTAAAAAAATAAAAAGATAAGGCAATAAGAATAAAGAATCTAAAAATAAATAAAAAAATAAGACAATAAGATTTGCAGCAGAAAACAGAAGTAACTGAATAAAAACAATAATGGATAAGACAATTAAAATTACACCTTTGTGGGGCTACTCTTAGTAAAGCAAGTCAGTGTTCATAAGCCCTACAAAACAAGAACGTTTTGAGCCTGGATTTAAAAGTTGCCACATTTGGGGTGTATCTAAGTGTTTCTGGGAGTTTGTTCCAGGTGTCGGAAGCATAATATTTGAATGATGCTTTACCGTGTTTTGTCTTAGGTCTATAAACAGTTAATAGTCCCTTTCCAGATGACCTAAGGGTTCTTGATGGTTCATAGGGTATAAGAAGATCTAGGAGATATTTTGGCCCCAAGCCATTTAGGGTTTTATAGACCAATAAAATAATTTTAAATTCAACTCTCTGGTACAATGGAAGCCAGTGTAAAGATCTGAGGACTGGTGTGATGTGGTCGTATCTTTTAGTTTTTGTGAGTACCCTTGCAGCTGCATTTTGAACACGCTGTAGTTTTTGGAGTTTTTTTTTAGGAAGGCCGGTATAAAGCCCATTGCAATAATCTAGCCTACTAGAGATGAAAGCATGGATAAGCTTTTCCAGGTCTGGTTTGGATAGTAGGCCTCTAATCCTTGCTATATTTTTAAGGTGGTAATATGCTGACTTGGTTAAGGAGTTAACCTGGTTTTCAAAGTGTAGATCAGCATCTAAAATAACACCCAAGTTTCTGGCCTGATTTGTAGTCTGTAGTGATAGAGATTTTAGATAGTCACTGACCTTAATTCTCTCATTTTTATTGGAACCAAAAACAACTACCTCTGTTTTGTCCTTGTTTAGCTGAAGAAAGTTCTGGCACATCCAGTCATTTATCAGTGAGACACAATGACATAGGGAATCAATTGGACTATAATCAGAGGGTGAGAGGGCAATATAAATTTGTGTATCATCAGCGTAGTTATGGTAGGCAGTATTGTTGTCCCGCAAAAGTTTTCCTAAGGGTAGCATGTAAAGATTAAATAAGAGAGGGCCAAGGATTGATCCTTGAGGAACTCCACACGTCATGTTAACCTTCTGAGAGACGAAGTTGCCAATGGAGACAAAGTAATCTCTATCTTGCAGGTAATCACAGTCCCCGAACCAACCCTTTCCACCAATCACATTCCCTGAACCGCCCCTTTAGATTAGTACAGAAGCAGAGTAGGGGGGTCCAGTAGAGGGGTACATTAAGAGGGTATATTAGGGGGTTCGGTACCACATTGCCAGTCGGGACAGCACTGTCCTGGGACACTCGTCTGCACCAGGGCTGTTCCAGGGGCACAATCCACAGAGACCTCGGGGCACAGGTTCCAATCACACACTGTGAATAACAACCCACAGATGGTGTTAGTGTGTGTGTGTGTGTGTGTGTGTGTGTGTGTGAGAGATTACACAGGTGTGTTACTGCAGTAGTAATATTGTTAGTGTGTGTGTGTGTGTGTGTGTGTGTGTGTGTGTGAGAGAGTACACGGGTGTGTACTGCCGTGGTAATGATGTTACAGTGTGTGTGCATGTGTGAGTGTGTGTGTGTGTGTGTGTGAAAGCACACAGATGTGTTACTGCAATGGTAACGGTGTTAGTGTGTGTGTGTGTGTGTGTGTGTGTGTGTGCGTGTGCGTGTGAGTGTGTTTGTGTGTGTGTGTGTGTGTGTGTGTGTGTGTGTGTGTGTGTGTGTACAGGTGTGTTACCACAATGGTAATGTGGGCAGCAGAGCGTCGTTGTGTTCATGTACACAGCCAGGATTTGGCCGTCGCTGCAGGATGGGACAGGATCCATACAGGACTCACAAACTGACAAAGAGAACAGCAACACACTACATCAGCACAGTGACACGCTACATCAGCACAGCGACATGCTACATCAGCACAGCGACACGCTACATCAGCACAGCGACATGCTACATCAGCGCAGCGACACGCTACATCAGCGCAGCGACACGCTACATCAGCGCAGCGACACGCTACATCAGCACAGCGACACGCTACATCAGCGCAGCGACACGCTACATCAGCGCAGCGACACGCTACATCAGCGCAGCGACACGCTACATCAGCGCAGCGACACGCTACATCAGCGCAGCGACACGCTACATCAGCGCAGCGACACGCTACATCAGCGCAGCGACACGCTACATCAGCGCAGCGACACGCTACATCAGCGCAGCGACACGCTACATCAGCGCAGCGACACGCTACATCAGCACAGCGACACGTTACATCAGCACAGCGACACGCTACATCAGCGCAGCGACACGCTACATCAGCGCAGCGACACGCTACATCAGCACAGCGACACGCTACATCAGCACAGCGACACGCTACATCAGCACAGCGACACGTTACATCAGCGCAGCGACACGCTACATCAGCGCAGCGACACGCTACATCAGCGCAGCGACACGCTACATCAGCACAGCGACACGTTACATCAGCGCAGCGACACGCTACATCAGCGCAGCGACACGCTACATCAGCGCAGCGACACGCTACATCAGCGCAGCGACACGCTACATCAGCGCAGCGACACGCTACATCAGCGCAGCGACACGCTACATCAGCACAACAATGGGGATTATGGTAATGAAGAGCATGGGTGATGATGATGAAGATGAGGACTCACCACAGAGGAAGGAGGAGCAGCAGGTTTCCTCTCTCACCTCCACCAGGAGCTGGTCGTACCTGCAGTCAGGGTGCAGGACTATAGGGCAAGCCAGGGGGTCACACTCTGAGCACAGGAGAAAAGGGCTGTTAGCGGGCTGTTCATCTCAAACACAGACCCCTAACTCCCCCCACAAAGCACCACCTACCACATATGTACTCTGGGCAGCAGGACAGGAGACTGTAGCCAATCACAAGCTTGTTCCCATTCTCACAGGGAGGAACGTCCACATCACAGATGGTGAGATTGCACTCTGCAAGAGAGCAAGAGAAACCTTCAGTACAGTCTTGTTTCACACAGAGAGGAGGTGTGTGTGTGTGTGTCCAGCACGGTCCTGTGTTTCACACAGAGAGGTGTGTGTGTCCAGCACGGTCCTGTGTTTCACACAGAGAGGAGGTGTGTGTGTGTGTCCAGCAGGCACCACAGAGAGGAGGTGTGTGTGTGTCCAGCAGGCACCACAGAGAGGTGTGTGTGTGTCCAGCACGCACCACAGAGAGGAGGTGTGTCTGTGTCCAGCACGCACCACAGAGAGGAGGTGTGTGTGTGTGTCCAGCACGCACCACAGATCTTTTTGGGACAGCAGGCTCCCTCGTGCAGCACATTGATGGGGTACTCTCCCTCTCTCTCACACAGCAGGATAGGCAAGTCACCACAGTCTGGCTCCACCGCAACCACACTGCCGTTCTCCATACAGCTGTACAGACAGCAGCTCTTTCCCGAGCTATTCCACACCTCCCCGGGAGCGCGGGGGAAACCCTCATTATCTGTACACACTGAAAATCAATCACACAAACACTGGAAATCAATCAATTCATCAAACAATCAACCATTTCATAAAGGTGCAAATTGGTGATGCACTCTGGGTAAAGTGGGAGGAGCAGGGGGCACTCTGGGTAAAGTGGGAGGAGCAGTACTGAGTGGTGATGCACTCTGGGTCCTCACCGCAGCGATCCTCAGTAACGCAGAAGGCAGAGTCAGCGCGGTGCAGGATGGTCCCGTGCTCGCACACACACTCCTCACGGATGTAGGAGCAGGTCGACTCCTCATAGTACTCTCTGTTCAGGCACGTCTTGGTCTTACAGGTGTTCACACATGGCTGGTACACCTTCCCCGGAGGGCACTTTAAGGCTTTAAAAACAACATTCCCCACAATACAGCACTGCTCATCTCTCTCTCTCACAGAACAGCACTTCTCACCTCTCTCTCACAGAACAGCACTGCTCATCTCTCACAGAACAGCACTGCTCACCTCTCTCTCACAGCACAGCACTGCTCATCTCTCATAGAACAGCACTGCTCACCTCTCTCTCTCATAGAACAGCACTGCTCACCTCTCTCTCTCACAGAACAGCACTGCTCATATTTTTCTCACAGAACAGCACTGCTCATCTCTCTCACACAGAACAGCACTGCTCATCTCTCTCTCTCTCACACTGAACAGCACTGCTCATCTCACTGAAATTAAATCGAGTGATGTCACTCACGACAGAAGTCTTGTTTCCGCCAGTTGATGCAGACATTATGAGTGTAGCAGATGGCAACGTATGCAGCCAGGAAGTCACACTGGTTGTCTTTGTAGTGTACATCTCCAGCCCAGATCTTATCACAGAACTGGTCTGGAGACACCTGGGGGCAGAGAACAGGGCAGATTCAAGGATGAGCAGCTCGGCATTAAGACCATAACGGTGCTGAGAACAGATAATACCGTCAATCTTATGCAGAGCAGTCGAGCGTGCGCAGGGCAGTAGAGCGTGCGCAGGGCAGTAGAGCGTGCGCAGGGCAGTAGAGCGTGCGCAGGGCAGTAGAGCGTGCGCAGGGCAGTAGAGCGTGCGCAGGGCAGTAGAGCGTGCGCAGGGCAGTAGAGCGTGCGCAGGGCAGTAGAGCGTGCGCAGGGCAGTAGAGCGTGCGCAGGGCAGTAGAGCGTGCGCAGGGCAGTAGAGCGTGCGCAGGGCAGTAGAGCGTGCGCAGGGCAGTAGAGCGTGCGCAGGGCAGTAGAGCGTGCGCAGGGCAGTAGAGCGTGCGCAGGGCAGTAGCGCGTGCGCAGGGCAGTAGAGCGTGCGCAGGGCAGTAGAGCGTGCGCAGGGCAGTAGGGCGTGCGCAGGGCAGTAGGGCGTGCGCAGAGCAGTAGGGCGTGCGCAGGGCAGTAGGGCGTGCGCAGGGCAGTGCGCAGGGCAGTAGAGCGTGCGCAGGGCAGTAGAGCGTGCGCAGGGCAGTAGGGCGTGCGCAGGGCCGTAGGGCGTGCGCAGGGCAGTAGAGCGTGCGCAGGGCAGTAGAGCGTGCGCAGGGCAGTAGAGCGTGCGCAGGGCAGTAGAGCGTGCGCAGGGCAGTAGGGCGTGCGCAGGGCCGTAGGGCGTGCGCAGGGCAGTAGAGCGTGCGCAGGGCAGTAGAGCGTGCGCAGGGCAGTAGGGCGTGCGCAGGGCAGTAGGGCGTGCGCAGGGCAGTAGAGCGTGCGCAGGGCAGTCGAGCGTGCGCAGGGCAGTCGAGCGTGCGCAGGGCAGTCGAGCGTGCGCAGGGCCGTAGAGCGTGCGCAGGGCAGTAGAGCGTGCGCAGGGCAGTAGAGCGTGCGCAGGGCAGTAGGGTGTGCGCAGGGCCGTAGGGCGTGCGCAGGGCAGTAGAGCGTGCGCAGGGCAGTAGAGCGTGCGCAGGGCAGTAGGGCGTGCGCAGGGCAGTAGAGCGTGCGCAGGGCAGTCGAGCGTGCGCAGGGCAGTAGAGCGTGCGCAGGGCAGTAGAGCGTGCGCAGGGCAGTCGAGCGTGCGCAGGGCAGTCGAGCGTGCGCAGGGCAGTAGGGCGTGCGCAGGGCCGTAGAGCGTGCGCAGGGCAGTAGAGCGTGCGCAGGGCAGTCGAGCGTGCGCAGGGCAGTAGACTGTGCGCAGGGCAGTAGAGCGTGCGCAGGGCAGTAGGGTGTGCGCAGGGCAGTAGGGCGTGCGCAGGGCAGTAGAGCATGTGCAGGGCAGTAGAGCATGTGCAGGCCCTACCTTAAGGTGGCATTGAGAGAACGGGCTCTGGTTCAACATGTGAAAGCACTTGCTGCAGTTTCCAGTGGTGCAGTTGTCGCCAATGCGGCGGGAGTAGTCCGGCTCCTCGGACGTGTCCACCATCCAGCTGTGCAGGAAGAGCGGGATGTCCTCGATGTCCCGCACCACCGTGCCATTTGGCAGCTTCAAGTCATCCGCTGGGTTACCATCACAACAGCCTGAGGAGCCACACAGCCGCGGTTAGGCCTCTGCTCCACCAGGGGGCGATCATGCGCACAGCCGTATCACACAATGCAGGATTACCACAGAGCCCTTGGGTGCTGCTGGCCGAGGTGTTGGTTGTGCTGTACTGGAGCACGATGATGCCCGTGCTGTGGTACCACTGGATGCTCATTCCGCCCGGTGTGTGGATGATGTACATGGTGCCCGTGTCATCGATGAACAGGCTGTGTCGTGTGAACGGCAGCCGCGCGCTGATCTTGTTCACCGTCACCTGGGTGTCAGGGAAACGCGCTCAGTGCACAACAGTTCACTGCATGTCTAATGAGAAACACACTGCTGTTCACTGCATGTCTAATGAGAAACACAGCTGTTCACTGCATGTCTAATGAGAAACACACTGCTGTTCACTGCATGTCTAATGAGAAACACAGCTGTTCACTGCATGTCTAATGAGAAACACACTGCTGTTCACTGCATGTCTAATGAGAAACACAGCTGTTCACTGCATGTCTAATGAGAAACACACTGCTGTTCACTGCATGTCTAATGAGAAACACACTGCTGTTCACTGCATGTCTAATGAGAAACACACTGCTGTTCACTGCATGTCTAATGAGAAACACACTGCTGTTCACTGCATGTCTAATGAGAAACACACAGCTGTTCACTGCATGTCTAATGAGAAACACACAGCTGTTCACTGCATGTCTAATGAGAAACACACAGCTGTTCACTGCATGTCTATTGAGAAACACACTGCTGTTCACTGCATGTCTAATGGGAAACACACTGCTGTTCACTGCATGTCTAATGAGAAACACACTGCTGTTCACTGCATGTCTAATGAGAAACACACTGCTGTTCACTGCATGTCTAATGAGAAACACACAGCTGTTCACTGCATGTCTAATGAGAAACACACTGCTGTTCACTGCATGTCTAATGAGAAACACACTGCTGTTCACTGCATGTCTAATGGGAAACACACTGCTGTTCACTGCATGTCTAATGGGAAACACACTGCTGTTCACTGCATGTCTAATGGGAAACACTGCTGTTCACTGCATGTCTAATGGGAAACACTGCTGTTCACTGCATGTCTAATGGGAAACACACTGCTGTTCACTGCATGTCTAATGAGAAACACACAGCTGTTCACTGCATGTCTAATGAGAAACACACAGCTGTTCACTGCATGTCTAATGGGAAACACACTGCTGTTCACTGCATGTCTAATGGGAAACACACTGCTGTTCACTGCATGTCTAATGGGAAACACACTGCTGTTCACTGCATGTCGAATGGGAAACACACTGCTGTTCACTGCATGTCTAATGAGAAACACACTGCTGTTCACTGCATGTCTAATGAGAAACACACTGCTGTTCACTGCATGTCTAATGAGAAACACTGCTGTTCACTGCATGTCTAATGAGAAACACACTGCAGTTGTGAGGCTGAGAAGGTTGAGTGTGAGGTTGTGAGGTTGAGAGTGTGCGGTTGTGAGGGTGTGAGAGTGAGAGTGTGAGGTTGTGAGTGAGGGGTGAGGTTGTGAGTGTGTGAGGTTGAGAGTGTGAGGTTGTGATGTTGTGAGGTTTAGAGTGTGAGGTTGTGGAGTTGTACAGTTGTGAGGTTGAAAAGGTTGAGTCTGTGGTTGTGAGGTTGTATGGTTGTGAAAGTGTGAGGTTGTATGGTTGTGAAAGTGTGAGGATGTGAGAGGTGAGAGTGTGGTTGTGATGTTGCGAGTGTGAGGTTGTGAAGTTGTACAGTTGTGAGGTTGAGAAGGTTGAGTGTGAGGTTGTGAGGTTGAAAAGGTTGAGTCTGTGGTTGTGAGGGTGTGAGGATGTGAGGATGTGAGAGGTGAGAGTGTGTGGTTGTGAGGTTGTGATGTTGCAAGTGTGAGGTTGTGAAGTTGTACAGTTGTGAGGTTGAGAAGGTTGAGTGTGAGGTTGTGAGGTTGAAAAGGTTGAGTCTGTGGTTGTGAGGGTGTGAGGATGTGAGGATGTGAGAGGTGAGAGTGTGTGGTTGTGAGGTTGTGATGTTGCGAGTGTGAGGTTGTGAAGTTGTACAGTTGTGAGTTTTAGAAGGTTGAGTGTGAGGTTGTGAGGTTGTATGGTTGTGAGGGGTGTGAAAGTGTGAGGATGTGAGTGTGAGGTTGTGAGAGTGTTAGAGTGCGAGGTTGTGAGGGTGTCAGAGTGTGAGGATGAGAGTGTAAGGTTGTAGTGTTAGGTTGCGAAGGTGTGAGCGTGAGGTTGTGAGAGTGTGAAAGTGTGAGGTTGTGAGGGTGTCAGAGTGTGAGGATGAGAGTGTAAGGTTGTAGTGTTAGGTTGTGAGAGTGTGAGGGTGTGATAGCGTGCAGAAGCACCTTCCTCTCCAGCCGGTTGATCATGATCCTATAGGACCGTGTGGTGATGTTCAGCTTCTTAAAACACAGCCCTGAAGTCCCCGTGGGAGTCTGAGGGTGACAGGGGCGTGTGCGTATGAGTGACAGCCAAAACAACCAATACCACACTGCTCTTATTACTATGACAATAACAATGTGGCACTTACAGGACGCCTGATGGAACTCACACTCTGAAAGGCAAAGGGACAGCGCATGTGAGTAATGAAATGGTGCACAAAACAACACATAACCCACCCTACACTACACAAAACAACACATAACCCACCCTACACTGCACACGACACAAAACAACACATAACCCACCCTACACTGCACACTACACAAAACAACACATAACCCACCCTACACTGCACACTACACAAAACAACACATAACCCACCCTACACTGCACACTACACAAAACAACACATAACCCACACTACACTGCACACTACACAAAACAACACATAACCCACCCTACACTGCACACTACACAAAACAACACATAACCCACCCTACACTGCACACGACACAAAACAACACATAACCCACCCTACACTGCACACTACACAAAACAACACATAACCCACCCTACACTGCACACGACACAAAACAACACATAACCCACCCTACACTGCACACTACACAAAACAACACATAACCCACCCTACACTGCACACTACACAAAACAACACATAACCCACCCTACACTGCAAACTACACAAAACAACACATAACCCACACTACACTGCACACTACACAAAACAACACATAACCCACCCTACACTGCACACTACACAAAACAACACATAACCCACCCTACACTGCACACTACACAAAACAACACATAACCCACCCTACACACTACACAAAACAACACATAACCCACCCTACACACTACACAAAACAACACATAACCCACACTACACTGCACACTACACAAAACAACACATAACCCACCCTACACTGCACACTACACAAAACAACACATAACCCACCCTACACACTACACAAAACAACACATAACCCACACTACACTGCACACTACACAAAACAACACATAACCCACCCTACACACTACACAAAACAACACATAACCCACCCTACACACTACACAAAACAACACATAACCCACCCTACACTGCACACTACACAAAACAACACATAACCCACCCTACACACTACACAAAACAACACATAACCCACCCTACACTGCACACTACACAAAACAACACATAACCCACCCTACACACTACACAAAACAACACATAACCCACCCTACACTGCACACTACACAAAACAACACATAACCCACCCTACACACTACACAAAACAACACATAACCCACCCTACACACTACACAAAACAACACATAACCCACACTACACTGCACACTACACAAAACAACACATAACCCACCCTACACTGCACACTACACAAAACAACACATAACCCACCCTACACACTACACAAAACAACACATAACCCACACTACACTGCACACTACACAAAACAACACATAACCCACCCTACACTGCACACTACACAAAACAACACATAACCCACCCTACACACTACACAAAACAACACATAACCCACCCTACACTGCACACTACACAAAACAACACATAACCCACCCTACACACTACACAAAACAACACATAACCCACCCTACACTGCACAGTGACTACACAAAACAACACATAACCCACCCTACACACTACACAAAACAACACATAACCCACCCTACACACTACACAAAACAACACATAACCCACACTACACTGCACACTACACAAAACAACACATAACCCACCCTACACTGCACACTACACAAAACAACACATAACCCACCCTACACACTACACAAAACAACACATAACCCACCCTACACACTACACAAAACAACACATAACCCACCCTACACTGCACACTACACAAAACAACACATAACCCACCCTACACACTACACAAAACAACACATAACCCACCCTACACTGCACACTACACAAAACAACACATAACCCACCCTACACACTACACAAAACAACACATAACCCACCCTACACACTACACAAAACAACACATAACCCACACTACACTGCACACTACACAAAACAACACATAACCCACCCTACACTGCACACTACACAAAACAACACATAACCCACCCTACACACTACACAAAACAACACATAACCCACACTACACTGCACACTACACAAAACAACACATAACCCACCCTACACTGCACACTACACAAAACAACACATAACCCACCCTACACTGCACACTACACAAAACAACACATAACCCACCCTACACACTACACAAAACAACACATAACCCACACTACACTGCACACTACACAAAACAACACATAACCCACCCTACACTGCACACAACACAAAACAACACATAACCCACACTACACTGCACACTACACAAAACAACACATAACCCACACTACACAAAACAACACATAACCCACCCTACACTGCACACTACACAAAACAACACAAAACCCACCCTACACTGCACACTACACAAAATAACACATAACCCACCCAGACCGTGTGCACGGCAGTCGAGCGTACAATCACAGGTACATATAATCGCATAAATACAACTATACAGTCAGCATTTATTAGCACTGTGAGTAACTTTATCTGAGAGGATGGGTATCGTGGCTATGTTTACCTCGCCGGTCATGCATTTCTCAATGTGAGTGAGTTCAGCTGTGAGTCTGGGTCTGTGGGCATGTTTACCTCTCAATGTGAGTGAGTTCAGCTGTGAGTCTGGGTCTGTGAGCATGTTTACCTCTCAATGTGAGTGAGTTTAGCTGTGAGTCTGGGTCTGTGGGCATGTTTACCTCTCAATGTGAGTGAGTTCAGCTGTGAGTCTGGGTCTGTGAGCATGTTTACCTCTCAATGTGAGTGAGTTCAGCTGTGAGTCTGGGTCTGTGGGCATGTTTACCTCTCAATGTGAGTGAGTTCAGCTGTGAGTCTGGGTCTGTGGGCATGTTTACCTCTCAATGTGAGTGAGTTTAGCTGTGAGTCTGGGTCTGTGGGCATGTTTACCTCTCAATGTGAGTGAGTTCAGCTGTGAGTCTGGGTCTGTGAGCATGTTTACCTCTCAATGTGAGTGAGTTCAGCTGTGAGTCTGTGAGCATGTTTACCTCTCAATGTGAGTGAGTTTAGCTGTGAGTCTGGGTCTGTGGGCATGTTTACCTCTCAATGTGAGTGAGTTCAGCTGTGAGTCTGGGTCTGTGAGCATGTTTACCTCTCAATGTGAGTGAGTTCAGCTGTGAGTCTGGGTCTGTGGGCATGTTTACCTCTCAATGTGAGTGAGTTCAGCTGTGAGTCTGGGTCTGTGGGCATGTTTACCTCTCAATGTGAGTGAGTTTAGCTGTGAGTCTGGGTCTGTGAGCATGTTTACCTCTCAATGTGAGTGAGTTCAGCTGTGAGTCTGGGTCTGTGGGCATGTTTACCTCTCAATGTGAGTGAGTTCAGCTGTGAGTCTGGGTCTGTGGGCATGTTTACCTCTCAATGTGAGTGAGTTCAGCTGTGAGTCTGGGTCTGTGGGCATGTTTACCTCTCAATGTGAGTGAGTTCAGCTGTGAGTCTGGGTCTGTGAGCATGTTTACCTCTCAATGTGAGTGAGTTCAGCTGTGAGTCTGGGTCTGTGGGCATGTTTACCTCTCAATGTGAGTGAGTTCAGCTGTGAGTCTGGGTCTGTGAGCATGTTTACCTCTCAATGTGAGTGAGTTCAGCTGTGAGTCTGGGTCTGTGGGCATGTTTACCTCTCAATGTGAGTGAGTTCAGCTGTGAGTCTGGGTCTGTGGGCATGTTTACCTCTCAATGTGAGTGAGTTTAGCTGTGAGTCTGGGTCTGTGGGCATGTTTACCTCTCAATGTGAGTGAGTTCAGCTGTGAGTCTGGGTCTGTGGGCATGTTTACCTCGCTGGTCAGGCATTTTTCAATGTGACCCACGATATTTTCTCTGGGCAGTCGAACCAGGATGTAGGAGCCGTTGTCATAAAGGGCCACGTTGTTTCCGTCGAAAGTGATGACACGCAGGTCTGAAATGATGGAGCAGCGACCTGCCAGGACCACGCACACACACACGCACACACAGGCATCGATCAATTAATCAATCAGGTAGTGCTACTGGCCTCGTGGGCCAGATCTGAATATCCCTGTGGGATTCACTCCTCATATGTTCTTTAATGAGAGAAGGCCACGTGTCTTACATGGGCACTGCCACTGGGGGCAGCAGTAGTCATGGTTGGTCTGAACAGGCATCCCAAGCAGGCCACAGCTGGGCAGGCTCACATTGTAGCGGCAGTGTAGAGAGGCGTTGTGGAACATCAGCTGACCATTGAAGCAGATGTACTCACTGCATTCGTCCACACGGTACGAGTACGGGGCCTGAGGAGGGACAAAACGCACCAGAGTGAAACACCATCAACTGCATTCACCTGTGGCTGAATACAGCTGCAGCCAAATCGGATTCATTTATTTTACTCTTTTCACTTCACATTTCTTTTATCTGCTGCATTTGGATATCACTCAGGCATTTGCGGCATTTAACTGGATTTGGAAGTTGCACACACTGTATACACATTTTAGTTGACATTATTTTGCAGATGGAAGCACATAGTTTCAAAATGTTGTGGTCAGATGACACATTTTGAAAGTGGTCACTGAGTAGAATATTTCTAAGCCACTAAGGCATCACCAGACACATTTTGAACATCCAAATGAACAATGACTCAAATAATCTACCCACTCAGGGTTGATTAACACAGCGCTTCAAACAGGTCAGGGAATATAGTGATAGGCAATAGTACAACAAAAATCTAACTGGCACCTGCTCTATGACCACATCTCCAGGCATACCTGTTCCTTGCTGAAGATGTTTACACTGTAACCACACCGTTAAGTCCAGTCGAAATGTTGTACTCCACCTTATTCCAAACCGCATTCCAGCCTTATCTCCCAGGCAGGATTTATGGAGTGGGAATTCCCGAAGCTCTTCAGCCCACAGATTTACACAGACAGCCAGATGTGTGTGAAACTCTAAAAGAACACTGTGCCATGTCTGCAGGAGGTTGTGGGGATAAAGTCTCCATGCCATTAGCGCATCCCATTACTCGAACAGCATAGTCGTTAGCGCATCCCATTACTCGAACAGCATAGTCGTTAGCGCATCCCATTACTCGAACACCATAGTCGTTAGCGCATCCCATTACTCGAACAGCATAGTCGTTAGCGCATCCCATTACTCGAACAGCATAGTCGTTAGCGCATCCCATTACTCCAACAGCATAGTCGTTAGCGCATCCCATTACTCGAACAGCATAGTCGTTAGCGCATCCCATTACTCGAACAGCATAGTCGTTAGCGCATCCCATTACTCGAACACCATAGTCGTTAGCGCATCCCATTACTCGAACAGCATAGTCGTTAGCGCATCCCATTACTCCAACAGCATAGTCGTTAGCGCATCCCATTACTCCAACAGCATAGCCGTTAGCGCATCCCATTACTCCAACAGCATAGCCGTTAGCGCATCCCATTACTCCAACAGCATAGTCGTTAGCGCATTGCAGAATTAAAGATCTATCTTGGTATACAAAGTGGTTCTGGAAGATGCCTTTATTTAGCATACATAAATGTGCTCATGATAACGGACAGATAACGGCTCATGGATGCACTGGTAGTGTGATAATAGAGATAGCCGCTCATGGATGCACTGATAGTGTAATATTGGAGAGATAGCCGCTCATGGATGCACTGATAGTGTGCTAATGGAGAGATAGCCGCTCATGGATGCACTGGTAGTGTGATATTGGAGAGATAGCCGCTCATGGATGCACTGATAGTGTGCTAATGGAGAGATAGCCGCTCATGGATGCACTGGTAGTGTGATAATAGAGATAGCCGCTCATGGATGCACTGATGGTGTAATATTGGAGAGATAGCCGCTCATGGATGCACTGATAGTGTGCTAATGGAGAGATAGCGGCTCATGGATGCACTGATAGTGTGATAATGGAGAGATAGCTGCTCATGGATGCACTGATAGTGTGATAATGGAGAGATAGCCGCTCATGGATGCACTGATAGTGTGATAATGGAGAGATAGCTGCTCATGGATGCACTGATAGTGTGATAATGGAGAGATAGCCGCTCATGGATGCACTGGTAGTGTGATAATGGAGAGATAGCCGCTCATGGATGCACTGATAGTGTGCTAATGGAGAGATAGCCGCTCATGGATGCACTGATAGTGTGCTAATGGAGAGATAGCCGCTCATGGATGCACTGATAGTGTGCTAATGGAAAGATAGCGGCTCATGGATGCACTGATAGTGTGCTAATGGAAAGATAGCGGCTCATGGATGCACTGATAGTGTGCTAATGGAAAGATAGCGGCTCATGGATGCACTGATAGTGTGCTAATGGAGAGATAGCCGCTCATGGATGCACTGATAGTGTGCTAATGGAAAGATAGCGGCTCATGGATGCACTGATAGTGTGCTAATGGAGAGATAGCCGCTCATGGATGCACTGATAGTGTGCTAATGGAAAGATAGCGGCTCATGGATGCACTGATAGTGTGCTAATGGAGAGATAGCTGCTCATGGATGCACTGATAGTGTGCTAATGGAAAGATAGCGGCTCATGGATGCACTGATAGTGTGCTAATGGAGAGATAGCCGCTCATGGATGCACTGATAGTGTGCTAATGGAAAGATAGCGGCTCATGGATGCACTGATAGTGTGCTAATGGAGAGATAGCCGCTCATGGATGCACTGATAGTGTGCTAATGGAAAGATAGCCGCTCATGGATGCACTGATAGTGTGCTAATGGAGAGATAGCCGCTCATGGATGCACTGATAGTGTGCTAATGGAAAGATAGCCGCTCATGGATGCACTGATAGTGTGCTAATGGAGAGATAGCCGCTCATGGATGCACTGATAGTGTGCTAATGGAGAGATAGCCGCTCATGGATGCACTGATAGTGTGCTAATGGAAAGATAGCGGCTCATGGATGCACTGATAGTGTGCTAATGGAAAGATAGCGGCTCATGGATGCACTGATAGTGTGCTAATGGAGAGATAGCTGCTCATGGATGCACTGATAGTGTGATAATGGAGAGATAGCCGCTCATGGATGCACTGATAGTGTGCTAATGGAAAGATAGCGGCTCATGGATGCACTGATAGTGTGATAATGGAAAGATAGCCGCTCATGGATGCACTGATAGTGTGATAATGGAGAGATAGCGGCTCATGGATGCACTGATAGTGTGCTAATGGAGAGATAGCTGCTCATGGATGCACTGATAGTGTGCTAATGGAAAGATAGCGGCTCATGGATGCACTGATAGTGTGCTAATGGAAAGATAGCCGCTCATGGATGCACTGATAGTGTGCTAATGGAGAGATAGCCACGCACGGATGCACCAGAAGCGTAACGCTAACGGCGGCGTAGCTGCGCTTACCGTACAAGGTGCTGTGGGCAGAAGAAATGGCGGCAGCGCGGTGGCCAGCTCAGCCTCGGGGGCGGGGAACAGTGTGGGAGGAGTCACTGTGATGAGTTCCATCTCTGTGCTGGAGCTGGGGGGAGCTGGCGTAGACTCAGAGAGTGTGGGAGACGGGCTGGGCGTGGCCTCAGTAATGGGAGGTTGCATTGGAGGGAGGGAGGGTTGGGAGGTGGTGGGAGGAAGAGAATGGGTGGTGGATGGAGGTGCCCTTGTCATGGTAGCGGTGGTGATGGGCAGGGCCTCTGTAGTCGTAGTGCTGGGAGTTGTCGTTGTCATGGGGACGGTGGAGGTAGGCATGGTGCTGGGAGAGGTGGCGGGGGTGACCTCTGTCGTCACGGCGGGGGTGGCAGGGGGGGTCAGAGCGGGCGGGGCAGTGGTGGTAAGGGAGGGAGGGGCAGTGGTTGTAAGGGAGGGAGGGGTGGAGGTGGTCGCGGGCATAGTCACCAGAGAGATAGGACTGGAGGGGACCAGGGTAGCAGCCAGAGTGTGCTCAGAAACAGGGGTTAGGGTGATGCGCTCAGTGGGCTGAGGGCTGGTGGGTGGAGCTACAGACACTGTGGAGGTGCTGGGTGGGGAGGTGGTGCTGGTGAGGGAGGTGGGTCTAGGTGGGAAGGTGGAGGTGGAGATGGTGCTAGGTGGGGGGGTTGTGGTGGGGGTAGTGAGGGAGGTGGGTCTAGGTGGGGAGGGGGAGGTGGAGATGGTGCTAGGTGGGGGGGTTGTGGTGGGGGTAGTGAGGGAGGTGGGTCTAGGTGAGGAGATGGTTCTGAGGGTGGTGGAGGTGGTTCTGGGGGTGGTGGAGGTGGTTCTGGGGGAGGTTCTAGGTGAGGAGGTGGTTCTGGGGGTAGTGGTGGAGGTGATTCTGGGGGTGGTGGTGGAGGTGGTGCTGGTTGGTGCTGTTGTGGTTCTGTTGGACCTCGTCACAAACATGTATGGGGCTGGTGTTGGAGGAAGAATGATACCTGCAGTGGAAATGAGGGTTAGACCAGACCTGACACAGCAAACTCATAATTACAAACGTAGCTGCGAGCAGCGGATTCCCGAGGACCAAGCAGCAGTTGTCAAACACAGAGACTCTAAAATGTTGGACAATTCAAGACAGAGTTGAACCAAAAAGCAAATATCTATGCTTCTAATTAGGGTTTTTGTCATTGTTGCAAGTTTGAAATTTCTGCAAGGGAAGTGATTTTGCAAATCTCTGTAGCACCACCAGGTTTGATTGGGGTAAGCCTTTGCAATTGGAGTTTTGATCTAACTCGTAGCGTAATGCTTTAAAACAATCCACTTTCCCAGGAAGACCATGAAACATGCGACTTACAGCAGTGGAAATGCAGAACATGCAGCGCACATGCAGAGAATGGCAGTCAAATTAATTGTGAATGCAAGTGCTGCAAATTCGTTTTTGCTTCCAATTAGATGCTTAGTTCTCAAAAAATTGTTTTGTTCAGTTATGAAATAACAGGTATTGAAACCTTGTCATTGTAATTTAAGGTGTGTCATTTTGAGACCGTTTTAGCTGCCCTATAGAAGTGAATGGAGAGCGACAAATACCGTATTCTGAATTATCACCACAGGGGAGTACAGAGCAACTAACGGACATATTTCTCCACCATTTGGACTCATATCATGGCCAGGCAGTTGTGCTTTAAACCTGACTGTTAACGTGAGCTAGCGAGCCTCAGCTCGATTGACAGATGGGTGCTACTAATAGTCTATTTTTGCTAGTTAGCTGACAGTACTCACAGTCCTCCTTGTAAACACATCTCCTGGTGACTTCATCCAAGACCATGTTTTTGGGGCATCGTGGGAAACAGCCCTCCACCCTGTAGAGAGGACATTAGTGTGGCCAACATCCCCCCGCCCGCACGCACGCACGCACGCACGCACGCACGCACGCACCTGCACTGCTGGGAACTCCTCTTTTGAACCCATGACCTCAACTATGTGATAAACATCTCTGCAGAAAGGCTGATTTAATATATCATTAACCTGAAGGTTGAACTACGAACTACGTCACCCATGAACCCTGGCTCAGCCCCTGTAAGCTGGGGGGGGATTCTGCTGTGATCTTTTAAACCCAGATCAGATCAGTCTGCATAACTAAACTTAATAGAGCAAGTAGCTATGACAACTCTGTGTGATACCCATGATGCAATGCAATCAGAACACTGATGTAAGCATTAGAGAGCCCCTGGAACACAGTGGTTCACATCCCTGGTCCTGGAAATCTATTGTCCTGTAGGGTTTAATTTCAACCCTAATTAATTGGCTGGGAGCCACTGTTTTAACATGTCTTATTTGCTAATACACGTATGAGTATGCATGTGTGGCTGGGGGTCAGGGAGGGTCATGTGTTCTCACGGTGGCAGGAAGTGGCAGTACGTGGCTTCCGGGTCGGTGCAGGTCTTCACACATGGGCTGGAACAGGCCAGGTACTTCCACTCACACATGATCCGATACGGGATCAGCAAACTGCTGTCTGAAAACACGCACTTCTGTATCAAACAGCACACTGCCTTATGCCATGTACACGCACTTCTGTATCAAACAGCACACTGCCTTATGCCACATACACACACTTCTGTATCAAACAGCCCACTGCCTTATGCCACATACACACACTTCTGTATCAAACAGCCCACTGCCTTATGCCACATACACACACTTCTGTATCAAACAGCACACTGCCTTATGCCACATACACACACTTCTGTATCAAACAGCACACTGCCTTATGCCACATACACACACTTCTGTATCAAACAGCACACTGCCTTATGCCACATACACACACTTCTGTATCAAACAGCACACTGCCTTATGCCATGTACACACACTTCTGTATCAAACAGCACACTGCCTTATGCCACATACACACACTTCTGTATCAAACAGCACACTGCCTTATGCCACATACACACACTTCTGTATCAAACAGCACACTGCCTTATGCCACATACACACACTTCTGTATCAAACAGCACACTGCCTTATGCCACATACACACACTTCTGTATCAAACAGCACACTGCCTTATGCCACATACACACACTTCTGTATCAAACAGCCCACTGCCTTATGCCACATACACACACTTCTGTATCAAACAGCCCACTGCCTTACGCCACATACACACACTTCTGTATCAAACAGCACACTGCCTTATGCCACATACACACACTTCTGTATCAAACAGCACACTGCCTTATGCCACATACACACACTTCTGTATCAAACAGCACACTGCCTTATGCCACATACACACACTTCTGTATCAAACAGCACACTGCCTTATGCCACATACACACACTTCTGTATCAAACAGCACACTGCCTTACGCCACATACACACACTTCTGTATCAAACAGCCCACTGCCTTACGCCACATACACACACTTCTGTATCAAACAGCACACTGCCTTATGCCACATACACACACTTCTGTATCAAACAGCACACTGCCTTATGCCACATACACACACTTCTGTATCAAACAGCACACTGCCTTATGCCACATACACACACTTCTGTATCAAACAGCACACTGCCTTATGCCACATACACACACTTCTGTATCAAACAGCACACTGCCTTATGCCATGTACACACACTTCTGTATCAAACAGCACACTGCCTTATGCCACATACACACACTTCTGTATCAAACAGCACACTGCCTTATGCCACATACACACACTTCTGTATCAAACAGCACACTGCCTTATGCCACATACACACACTTCTGTATCAAACAGCACACTGCCTTATGCCACATACACACACTTCTGTATCAAACAGCACACTGCCTTATGCCACATACACACACTTCTGTATCAAACAGCACACTGCCTTATGCCACATACACACACTTCTGTATCAAACAGCACACTGCCTTATGCCACATACACACACTTCTGTATCAAACAGCACACTGCCTTATGCCACATACACACACTTCTGTATCAAACAGCACACTGCCTTATGCCACATACACACACTTCTGTATCAAACAGCCCACTGCCTTACGCCACATACACACACTTCTGTATCAAACAGCACACTGCCTTATGCCACATACACACACTTCTGTATCAAACAGCCCACTGCCTTATGCCACATACACACACTTCTG
Organism: Ilyophis sp. 1 JC-2022; assembly: GCA_022702515.1. Taxonomy (NCBI): domain Eukaryota; kingdom Metazoa; phylum Chordata; class Actinopteri; order Anguilliformes; family Synaphobranchidae; genus Ilyophis; species Ilyophis sp. 1 JC-2022. The sequence goes on from CM040403.1 coordinate 958,058, forward strand.
TATCAAACAGCACACTGCCTTATGCCACATACACACACTTCTGTATCAAACAGCACACTGCCTTACGCCACATACACACACTTCTGTATCAAACAGCCCACTGCCTTATGCCACATACACACACTTCTGTATCAAACAGCACACTGCCTTACGCCACATACACACACTTCTGTATCAAACAGCACACTGCCTTATGCCACATACACACACTTCTGTATCAAACAGCACACTGCCTTATGCCACATACACACACTTCTGTATCAAACAGCACACTGCCTTATGCCACATACACACACTTCTGTATCAAACAGCCCACTGCCTTATGCCACATACACACACTTCTGTATCAAACAGCACACTGCCTTATGCCACATACACACACTTCTGTATCAAACAGCACACTGCCTTATGCCACATACACACACTTCTGTATCAAACAGCACACTGCCTTATGCCACATACACACACTTCTGTATCAAACAGCCCACTGCCTTACGCCACATACACACACTTCTGTATCAAACAGCACACTGCCTTATGCCACATACACACACTTCTGTATCAAACAGCCCACTGCCTTATGCCACATACACACACTTCTGTATCAAACAGCACACTGCCTTACGCCACATACACACACTTCTGTATCAAACAGCCCACTGCCTTACGCCACATACACACACTTCTGTATCAAACAGCACACTGCCTTATGCCACATACACACACTTCTGTATCAAACAGCCCACTGCCTTACGCCACATACACACACTTCTGTATCAAACAGCCCACTGCCTTACGCCACATACACACACTTCTGTATCAAACAGCACACTGCCTTATGCCACATACACGCACTTCTGTATCAAACAGCACACTGCCTTATGCCACATACACGCACTTCTGTATCAAACAGCACACTGCCTTATGCCACATACACGCACTTCTGTATCAAACAGCACACTGCCTTATGCCACATACACACACTTCTGTATCAAACAGCACACTGCCTTATGCCACATACACACACTTCTGTATCAAACAGCACACTGCCTTATGCCACATACACACATTTCTGTATCAAACAGCACACTGCCTTATGCCACATACACACACTTCTGTATCAAACAGCACACTGCCTTATGCCACATACACACACTTCTGTATCAAACAGCACACTGCCTTATGCCACATACACACACTTCTGTATCAAACAGCCCACTGCCTTACGCCACATACACACACTTCTGTATCAAACAGCCCACTGCCTTATGCCACATACACACACTTCTGTATCAAACAGCACACTGCCTTATGCCACATACACACACTTCTGTATCAAACAGCCCACTGCCTTACGCCACATACACACACTTCTGTATCAAACAGCCCACTGCCTTACGCCACATACACACACTTCTGTATCAAACAGCCCACTGCCTTATGCCACATACACACACTTCTGTATCAAACAGCACACTGCCTTATGCCACATACACACACTTCTGTATCAAACAGCACACTGCCTTATGCCACATACACACATTTCTGTATCAAACAGCACACTGCCTTATGCCACATACACACACTTCTGTATCAAACAGCACACTGCCTTACGCCACATACACACACTTCTGTATCAAACAGCACACTGCCTTATGCCACATACACACACTTCTGTATCAAACAGCCCACTGCCTTATGCCACATACACACACTTCTGTATCAAACAGCACACTGCCTTATGCCACATACACACACTTCTGTATCAAACAGCCCACTGCCTTATGCCACATACACACACTTCTGTATCAAACAGCACACTGCCTTATGCCACATACACACACTTCTGTATCAAACAGCCCACTGCCTTATGCCACATACACACACTTCTGTATCAAACAGCACACTGCCTTATGCCACATACACACACTTCTGTATCAAACAGCCCACTGCCTTACGCCACATACACACACTTCTGTATCAAACAGCCCACTGCCTTACGCCACATACACACACTTCTGTATCAAACAGCCCACTGCCTTATGCCACATACACACACTTCTGTATCAAACAGCACACTGCCTTATGCCACATACACACACTTCTGTATCAAACAGCCCACTGCCTTACGCCACATACACACACTTCTGTATCAAACAGCACACTGCCTTATGCCACATACACACACTTCTGTATCAAACAGCACACTGCCTTATGCCACATACACGCACTTCTGTATCAAACAGCACACTGCCTTATGCCACATACACGCACTTCTGTATCAAACAGCACACTGCCTTATGCCACATACACACACTTCTGTATCAAACAGCACACTGCCTTATGCCACATACACACACTTCTGTATCAAACAGCACACTGCCTTACGCCACATACACACACTTCTGTATCAAACAGCACACTGCCTTACGCCACATACACACACTTCTGTATCAAACAGCACACTGCCTTACGCCACATACACACACTTCTGTATCAAACAGCACACTGCCTTACGCCACATACACACACTTCTGTATCAAACAGCACACTGCCTTACGCCACATACACACACTTCTGTATCAAACAGCACACTGCCTTATGCCACATACACACACTTCTGTATCAAACAGCACACTGCCTTATGCCACATACACACACTTCTGTATCAAACAGCACACTGCCTTACGCCACATACACACACTTCTGTATCAAACAGCACACTGCCTTACGCCACATACACACACTTCTGTATCAAACAGCACACTGCCTTACGCCACATACACACACTTCTGTATCAAACAGCACACTGCCTTATGCCACATACACACACTTCTGTATCAAACAGCACACTGCCTTATGCCACATACACACACTTCTGTATCAAACAGCCCACTGCCTTATGCCACATACACACACTTCTGTATCAAACAGCACACTGCCTTATGCCACATACACACACTTCTGTATCAAACAGCACACTGCCTTATGCCACATACACACACTTCTGTATCAAACAGCCCACTGCCTTATGCCACATACACACACTTCTGTATCAAACAGCACACTGCCTTACGCCACATACACACACTTCTGTATCAAACAGCACACTGCCTTATGCCACATACACACACTTCTGTATCAAACAGCCCACTGCCTTACGCCACATACACACACTTCTGTATCAAACAGCACACTGCCTTATGCCACATACACACACTTCTGTATCAAACAGCACACTGCCTTACGCCACATACACACACTTCTGTATCAAACAGCACACTGCCTTATGCCACATACACACACTTCTGTATCAAACAGCACACTGCCTTACGCCACATACACACACTTCTGTATCAAACAGCACACTGCCTTATGCCACATACACACACTTCTGTATCAAACAGCACACTGCCTTACGCCACATACACACACTTCTGTATCAAACAGCACACTGCCTTACGCCACATACACACACTTCTGTATCAAACAGCACACTGCCTTATGCCACATACACACACTTCTGTATCAAACAGCACACTGCCTTATGCCACATACACACACTTCTGTATCAAACAGCACACTGCCTTATGCCACATACACACACTTCTGTATCAAACAGTCCACTGCCTTACACCACATACACACACTTCTGTATCAAACAGCCCACTGCCTTATGCCACATACACACACTTCTGTATCAAACAGCACACTGCCTTATGCCACATACACGCACTTCTGTATCAAACAGCCCACTGCCTTATGCCACATACACACACTTCTGTATCAAACAGCACACTGCCTTACGCCACATACACACACTTCTGTATCAAACAGCCCACTGCCTTATGCCACATACACACACTTCTGTATCAAACAGCACACTGCCTTATGCCACATACACACACTTCTGTATCAAACAGCACACTGCCTTATGCCACATACACACACTTCTGTATCAAACAGCACACTGCCTTATGCCACATACACACACTTCTGTATCAAACAGCCCACTGCCTTATGCCACATACACACACTTCTGTATCAAACAGCACACTGCCTTATGCCACATACACACACTTCTGTATCAAACAGCACACTGCCTTATGCCACATACACACACTTCTGTATCAAACAGCACACTGCCTTATGCCAGAAACATTTATCTTACGGCCCCGGATCAAATAAGCAAAAAACAAATAAGCCGTATTTAAGGTATGCTCTGTACATATATTGTTTTAGACAGCGCTAGCACTCGAGCCCATAGTACTTCAGTCAGGCTGGCTGGGATGGGGCATAACGGGCGGGGCGGGGCAGGGCAGAGGCTGGCTGGGGCGGGGTGGAGCGGGTACCTTCGATGGTGAAGCTGCTGGCGCGTTTGAAGGCCCGGGAGTGGTCATAGCTCTCGGCACGCACCACGACGCGAGTGAGCGTGAGGAAGAAGCCCTTCTGGCTGTACAGTTCGAAGGAGGAGAGGCCTGGCAACCACAGCCCCTGGTGGTGGATGAAGGTAGCGCGCTGACGAAACTCTTCCCCCGCACCCCAGTGCTCCAGGCGCAGGTGACGCCCTGCCCACACACACAGGAAGTAGTTGGGCCGCTCGGCGGACTCCAAGGAAATGATGGGGAGGCCTACAGATGCACAGGAAGCACAACTCTCAAAACAGGAAGCACAACTCACACTTATTTCTGATTGGCTGTAGGTTTATTTTGCCAGTCTGGAAGTTTGTCTGTGCACAGACTCTGAGCCCAACTCTACAGTCAGTCACAATGCACCATACACCACCATGTTATCTTCCAGAGAACAGCACTACCACAGCCTACCAAAAAATATGTACATGTAGCCAACTGGTTATCCATCTCCAAAAATAGATTTTCACTCAATGATGATACAACTTTTTTCAAACAGGGCAAAGCACTCAATCACTAGCATGACAACAACAAATATTCGTGCTGGGTTACATAATGGGCTAGGCTGAATGCTTTAATATTCGTGCTGGGTTACATAATGCGCAAGGCTGAATGCTTTAATATTCGTGCTGGGTTACATAATGCGCAAGGCTGAATGCTTTAATATTCCTGCTGGGTTACATAATGGGCTAGGCTGAATGCTTTAATATTCCTGCTGGGTTACATAATGCGCAAGGCTGAATGCTTTAATATTCGTGCTGGGTTACATAATGGGCTAGGCTGAATGCTTTAATATTCATGCTGGGTTACATAATGCGCAAGGCTGAATGCTTTAATATTCCTGCTGGGTTACATAATGAGCAAGGCTGAATGCTTTAATATTCGTGCTGGGTTACATAATGGGCTAGGCTGAATGCTTTAATATTCGTGCTGGGTTACATAATGGGCTAGGCTGAATGCTTTAATATTCGTGCTGGGTTACATAATGGGCTAGGCTGAATGCTTTAATATTCGTGCTGGGTTACATAATGGGCTAGGCTGAATGCTTTAATATTCGTGCTGGGTTACATAATGGGCTAGGCTGAATGCTTTAATATTCGTGCTGGGTTACATAATGCGCAAGGCTGAATGCTTTAATATTCGTGCTGGGTTACATAATGGGCTAGGCTGAATGCTTTAATATTCGTGCTGGGTTACATAATGCGCAAGGCTGAATGCTTTAATATTCGTGCTGGGTTACATAATGGACTAGGCTGAATGCTTTAATATTCGTGCTGGGTTACATAATGGGCTAGGCTGAATGCTTTAATATTCGTGCTGGGTTACATAATGCGCAAGGCTGAATGCTTTAATATTCGTACTGGGTTACATAATGGGCTAGGCTGAATGCTTTAATATTCGTGCTGGGTTACATAATGGGCTAGGCTGAATGCTTTAATATTCGTGCTGGGTTACATAATGGGCTAGGCTGAATGCTTTAATATTCGTGCTGGGTTACATAATGCGCAAGGCTGAATGCTTTAATATTCGTGCTGGGTTACATAATGGGCTAGGCTGAATGCTTTAATATTCGTGCTGGGTTACATAATGCGCAAGGCTGAATGCTTTAATATTCGTGCTGGGTTACATAATGGGCTAGGCTGAATGCTTTAATATTCGTGCTGGGTTACATAATGGGCTAGGCTGAATGCTTTAATATTCGTGCTGGGTTACATAATGCGCAAGGCTGAATGCTTTAATATTCCTGCTGGGTTACATAATGGGCTAGGCTGAATGCTTTAATATTCCTGCTGGGTTACATAATGCGCAAGGCTGAATGCTTTAATATTCGTGCTGGGTTACATAATGGGCTAGGCTGAATGCTTTAATATTCCTGCTGGGTTACATAATGGGCTAGGCTGAATGCTTTAATATTCCTGCTGGGTTATATAATGCGCAAGGCTGAATGCTTTAATATTCCTGCTGGGTTACATAATGGGCTAGGCTGAATGCTTTAATATTCCTGCTGGGTTACATAATGCGCAAGGCTGAATGCTTTAATATTCCTGCTGGGTTACATAATGCGCAAGGCTGAATGCTTTAATATTCCTGCTGGGTTACATAATGCGCAAGGCTGAATGCTTTAATATTCCTGCTGGGTTACATAATGCGCTAGGCTGAATGCTTTAATATTCCTGCTGGGTTACATAATGCGCAAGGCTGAATGCTTTAATATTCGTGCTGGGTTACATAATGGGCTAGGCTGAATGCTTTAATATTCGTGCTGGGTTACATAATGGGCTAGGCTGAATGCTTTAATATTCGTGCTGGGTTACATAATGGGCTAGGCTGAATGCTTTAATATTCGTGCTGGGTTACATAATGCGCAAGGCTGAATGCTTTAATATTCATGCTGGGTTACATAATGCGCAAGGCTGAATGCTTTAATATTCATGCTGGGTTACATAATGCGCAAGGCTGAATGCTTTAATATTCCTGCTGGGTTACATAATGCGCAAGGCTGAATGCTTTAATATTCCTGCTGGGTTACATAATGCGCAAGGCTGAATGCTTTAATATTCATGCTGGGTTACATAATGCGCAAGGCTGAATGCTTTAATATTCGTGCTGGGTTACATAATGCGCAAGGCTGAATGCTTTAATATTCCTGCTGGGTTACATAATGTGCAAGGCTGAATGCTTTAATATTCGTGCTGGGTTACATAATGCGCTAGGCTGAATGCTTTAATATTCCTGCTGGGTTACATAATGCGCAAGGCTGAATGCTTTAATATTCGTGCTGGGTTACATAATGCGCAAGGCTGAATGCTTTAATATTCGTGCTGGGTTACATAATGCGCAAGGCTGAATGCTTTAATATTCGTGCTGGGTTACATAATGCGCAAGGCTGAATGCTTTAATATTCGTGCTGGGTTACATAATGCGCAAGGCTGAATGCTTTAATATTCGTGCTGGGTTACATAATGCGCAAGGCTGAATGCTTTAATATTCCTGCTGGGTTACATAATGCGCAAGGCTGAATGCTTTAATATTCGTGCTGGGTTACATAATGCGCTAGGCTGAATGCTTTAATATTCGTGCTGGGTTACATAATGGGCTAGGCTGAATGCTTTAATATTCGTGCTGGGTTACATAATGGGCTAGGCTGAATGCTTTAATATTCGTGCTGGGTTACATAATGTGCAAGGCTGAATGCTTTAATATTCGTGCTGGGTTACATAATGCGCTAGGCTGAATGCTTTAATATTTGTGCTGGGTTACATAATGCGCAAGGCTGAATGATTTAATATTTGTGCTGGGTTACATAATGCGCAAGGCTGAATGCTTTGTCACTCATGTGAATAGCAGGACATCAATTACAGCCAAAACTCGACTCCGTATCGACATAATTTATCTAGCCGCTGAACTGAGATGGTGGTCTCGTGTTTCTTCTCTTAAGGAGCGGCTGAGGTATTTTTATGAGTTGATAAAGAGAGATAGAGAGGTGATATCCTTTATGAGTTTATAAGGAGAGATGGAGAGATGATATGGTCAGCGTGGTTTCAGGTTAGAGCGGCTCAGCTCATTCCGCTCAACTGGCTTTAATAAGAAAGCCGTGTGTTTTCATTGTCAGGTTAAGAAAAGCACCACGCATAGGCTACTTAATTAGTCTCTGGACAAGGAGTAGACGCATATCGAGTTAAATCTGGAGGAGGCGGGCTTGGGGAAACGCTGTATTTTATGGCCCTCACGGGAGAAGCGGTCCTTGTGAAGCCCAGCGGTGATCATGAAGTTGAAGAGCACCAGGCCTGGTCCACTCGAGGTGCTGATTTTGGGCAAGGGAAAAACCTCTGCAGTGCTCAGGTTCGCGCCCAGCACGGTGTCGTTGAAGGCCACACTGGACAGAGTATAGGGTCCTTCTCCAAGCTCTGAGGAAGAGATTCATTACATGTGTGCACAGCCAACAAATCCACTTATGAAACATTTTTAGTCTCTGGGAACTATGTCGATGGAGAGGACACACTGACAGGCTTACTTCTGTAACCGGGAGCAGTATACCTTACCTTGATTGTAGTATTCACAGTCATAAGCTGAAAAAGAAGACGTAAGATTTAATTTGTGTGGAGATCACTGTCCAATTTACAAATGCTTCTGGCAGGTTCTGTGAGTAGCATAAAAGCATGCGTATTATATTTGTGCTCAAGCAGTCTTTTTCACACTACCTTACGCACAGTATGTATACATACACAACCATCTCCCTTGTGTAAAAGGATAATGCAAATAGTGACATGCAAATAAACCAGCAGTACATACTGAGCACGGCAGGGTGCCACGCGAGAATGGAGGTGGGTGAGTGGATGGGTGGAGGTGGGTGGGTGGATGGGTGGAGGTGGGTGAGTGGATGGGTGGAGGTGGGTGAGTGGATGGGTGGAGGTGGGTGAGTGGAGGTGGGTGAGTGGATGGGCGGAGGTGGGTGAGTGGATGAGCGGAGGTGGGTGAGTGGATGGGCGGAAGTGGGTGAGTGGATGGGCGGAGGTGGGTGAGTGGATGTGGGTGAGTGGATGGGTGGAGGTGGGTGAGTGGATGGGTGGAGGTGGGTGAGTGGATGAGTGGAGGTGGGTGAGTGGATGGGTGGAGGTGGGTGAGTGGATGGGCGGAGGTGGGTGAGTGGATGGTTGGAGGTGGGTGAGTGGATGGGTGGAGGTGGGTGAGTGGACGGGTGGAGGTGGGTGAGTGGATGGGTGGAGGTGGGTGAGTGGATGAGCGGAGGTGGGTGAGTGGATGGGCGGAGGTGGGTGAGTGGATGTGGGTGAGTGGATGGGTGGAGGTGGGTGAGTGGATGGGTGGAGGTGGGTGAGTGGATGTGGGTGAGTGGATGGGTGGAGGTGGGTGAGTGGATGGGTGGAGGTGGGTGAGTGGATGTGGGTGAGTGGATGGGTGGAGGTGGGTGAGTGGATGGGTGGAGGTGGGTGAGTGGATGTGGGTGAGTGGATGGGTGGAGGTGGGTGAGTGGATGTGGGTGAGTGGATGGGTGGAGGTGGGTGAGTGGATGGGTGGAGGTGGGTGAGTGGATGAGTGGAGGTGGGTGAGTGGATGGGTGGAGGTGGGTGAGTGGATGGGCGGAGGTGGGTGAGTGGATGGTTGGAGGTGGGTGAGTGGATGGGTGGAGGTGGGTGAGTGGATGGGCGGAGGTGGGTGAGTGGATGAGCAGAGGTGGGTGAGTGGATTGGCGGAGGTGGGTGAGTGGATGGGTGGAGGTGGGTGAGTGGATGGGTGAGTGGGTGAGTGGAGGTGGGTGAGTGGATGAGTGGAGGTGGGTGAGTGGATGGGTGGAGGTGGGTGAGTGGATGGGCGGAGGTGGGTGAGTGGATGGTTGGAGGTGGGTGAGTGGATGGGTGGAGGTGGGTGAGTGGATGGGTGGAGGTGGGTGAGTGGATGGGTGAGTGGGTGAGTGGATGGGTGGAGGTGGGTGAGTGGATGGGTGGAGGTGGGTGAGTGGATGGGTGGAGGTGGGTGAGTGGATGGGTGAGTGGGTGAGTGGATGGGTGGAGGTGGGTGAGTGGATGGGCGGAGGTGGGTGAGTGGATGGGTGGAGGTGGGTGAGTGGATGGGTGGAGGTGGGTGAGTGGATGGGTGGAGGTGGGTGAGTGGATGGGTGGGGGTGGGTGAGTGGATGGGTGGAGGTGGGTGAGTGGATGGGTGGAGGTGGGTGAGTGGATGGGTGGAGGTGGGTGAGTGGATGAGTGGAGGTGGGTGAGTGGATGGGTGGAGGTGGGTGAGTGGAGGTGTGGGGGTGGGTGAGTGGATGGGTGGAGGTGGGTGAGTGGATGAGTGGAGGTGGGTGAGTGGATGGGTGGAGGTGGGTGAGTGGATGGGTGGAGGTGGGTGAATGGATGGGTGGAGGTGGGTGAGTGGATGAGTGGAGGTGGGTGAGTGGATGGGTGGAGGTGGGTGAGTGGAGGTGTGGGGGTGGGTGAGTGGATGGGTGGAGGTGGGTGAGTGGATGAGTGGAGGTGGGTGAGTGGATGGGTGGAGGTGGGTGAGTGGATGTGTGGAGGTGGGTGAGTGGCTGGGTGGAGGTGGGTGAGTGGATGGGTGGAGGTGGGTGAGTGGATGGGTGGAGGTGGGTGAGTGGATGGGTGGAGGTGGGTGAGTGGATGAGTGGAGGTGGGTGAGTGGATGGCTGGAGGTGGGTGAGTGGATGGGTGGAGGTGGGTGAGTGGATGAGTGGAGGTGGGTGAGTGGATGGGTGGAGGTGGGTGAGTGGATGGGTGGAGGTGGGTGAGTGGAGGTGTGGGGGTGGGTGAGTGGATGGGTGGAGGTGGGTGAGTGGATGAGTGGAGGTGGGTGAGTGGATGGGTGGAGGTGGGTGAGTGGATGAGTGGAGGTGGGTGAGTGGATGGGTGGAGGTGGGTGAGTGGATGAGTGGAGGTGGGTGAGTGGATGGGTGGAGGTGGGTGAGTGGATGGGTGGATGTGGGTGAGTGGATGGGTGGAGGTGGGTGAGTGGATGAGTGGAGGTGGGTGAGTGGATGGGTGGAGGTGGGTGAGTGGATGGGCGTACTCACGGCAGACCGTGGGGCTCCTCCACTGGATGGTGACGCCATGTTGGCAGCACTTATGGGCATAGGCCCCCACGCTGGTGCACAGGCACTCACAGTCTCCTCCCCGGTTACAGTTACACGTGTCAGTCAGACAGTTCTTATAGAACCAGGTCACATCCACCTAGAGAAAGCACAGCCATCAGGGCCCAGTGGAGGATTCCCAGAGACACTGTGGGGCTAACTGGACCAGTCACACAGCAGCACACCCAGCAGTACACTAATATACCTGTTGGGATCAATTCTACAATGTTTTTAAAACAGCTTCTGTTTTCAGGATGGGAGAAATAGGAGTGAACAGGGCAGAGAGAGTCCAAACAGAGCCAGTTCTTCACAAGGCCAAATCTGAGAAGACAGCACCACCTGGTGGTGAAAGGAGGGGGTGATTAAGAGAAACAAAAGGCTGCTGTAAAGGTGAGAGGCTTGCACCAGTGTGCCCGAGGCGTGTTCTGCGGAGTGTGTTCGAGGGGTGAAGAACAGCGGAGTCAGTTTTTCCCACAATCCTCCGCCCCTCTTGTGACACACTGCTTTCAAAAGCCAGCTGCGATGCACTTTAGTACCACATTGTGACTCAGCACAAAGACACCACGTGCCTTAATACTTACCACATTGTGGCACGGCGTGCCTTAATACTTACCACATTGTGGCACGGCGGGCCTTAATACTTACCACATTGTGACATGGCGCAAAGACGTCACTGTACAACAGGGCGCACTCTCGCTTGGCGTAGGGCTGTCTGCCCAGATCTCCTTCACACGGCCTCTTCACGACAAAATCGCTTTCACACTGGGGGGGGGACACAGGGGGGGTTAGTGTCAGGGGGGAATCTAATGAGTCACACAAAATAACGAAATGTACAATCAATTAAACTCATTAAAGTCTGGGTATTAGATTTGGCTGGGGAGGGCTGGGATTGGACGGCTCTTTGTGCTGTTGCCGTGGTGACTAACCTGCCCGAGGGCCCAACTGTCACCGAATGCCTGCGGGTTGCTGACCTCCAGGTGGCCAGAGGTGCTCATGTCGTTTGCCGTCACCGTGTCAAAGTTCCCACACATTCCTGTCAGCTGACCCTGCAGTAGAGACAAACCAACTAATCCCTTGCTACCATTCAGAGCCCAAACTCATCCCCTGCTGCCATACAGAGCCCAAACTCATCCCCTGCTGCCATACAGAGCCCAAACTCACCCCTTGCTGCCATACAGAGCCCAAACTCACCCCCTGCTGCCATACAGAGCCCAAACTCACCCCTTGCTGCCATACAGAGCCCAAACTCACCCCTTGCTGCCATACAGAGCCCAAACTCATCCCCTGCTGCCATACAGAGCCCAAACTCACCCCCTGCTGCCATACAGAGCCCAAACCCATCCCCTGCTGCCATTCAGAGCCCAAACTCATCCCCTGCTGCCATTCAGAGCCCAAACTCACCCCCTGCTGCCATTCAGAGCCCAAACTCACCCCCTGCTGCCATTCAGAGCCCAAACTCACTCCCTGCTGCCATACAGAGCCCAAACTCATCCCCTGCTGCCATACAGAGCCCAAACCCATCCCCTGCTGCCATACAGAGCCCAAACCCACCCCCTGCTGCCATTCAGAGCCCAAACTCATCCCCTGCTGCCATACAGAGCCCAAACTCATCCCCTGCTGCCATACAGAGCCCAAACTCATCCCCTGCTGCCATACAGAGCCCAAACCCACCCCCTGCTGCCATTCAGAGCCCAAACCCATCCCCTGCTTCCATACAGATCCCAAACTCATCCCCTGCTGCCATACAGAGCCCAGACTCATCCCCTGCTGACATACAGAGCCCAAACTCATCCCCTGCTGCCATACAGAGCCCAAACTCACCCCCTGCTGCCATACAGAGCCCAAACTCACCCCCTGCTGCCATACAAAGCCCAGACCCATCCCCTGCTGACATACAGAGCCCAAACTCATCCCCTGCTGTCATACAGAGCCCAAACTCACCCCCTGCTGCCATACAGATCCCGAACTCATCCCCTGCTGCCATACAGAGCCCAAACTCATCCCCTGCTGCCATACAGAGCCCAAACTCATCCCCTGCTGCCATACAGATCCCAAACTCATCCCCTGCTGCCATACAGATCCCAAACTCATCCCCTGCTGCCATACAGAGCCCAAACTCATCCCCTGCTGCCATACAAAGCTCAAACACAGCCCAACACAGCCCAAACTCATACAGGGTAAATATACAGGGAAATACATGTTTGTTTACTGAAAGCAGTGAAGCCAGCAGTTAACAGCTTCCATAACAGCAGGGGGCGCTCACCTTCCACTGCGGGCCTGCGCGGATGTGCACCGTGGTCTTCTTGTCCCACAGGATTGTGATATCTTGCTTGGGGAAGTGAACCACAGTGTAGTACCCAGCACCCAACAACTGGAACTCAAAACCCTTTCCAACCACTGTGGATACACTCTGAAAACAGCAAGAATCTACCTATTAATACACCCTCAGAATCTACCTATTCATACAATCTCAGAATCTACCTATTCATACAATCTCAGAATCTACCTATTCATACACCCTCAGAATCTACCTATTAATAATAACTAATAATATCAAATTACAAGTACAATGACTCCATAATCTTGCCCTTAGAGTTACACTGACTCTCAAATCCTGTCCTTACATTACATTTAGCAGACGCTCTTATCCAGAGCGACTTACACAACTTCTTATTACATTTATCCATTTATACAGCTGGATATATACTGAAGCAACTCAGGTTAAGTACCTTGCTCAAGGGTACAACGGCAGTGTCTTACCTGGGAATCGAACCTGCAACCTTTTGGTTACAAGTCCAGTTCCTTAACCATTATACTACACTGCCGCCCTTAGAGGAACGGTGACTCCCTAATCCTACCCTTTAGACGTGCACTGACCGGCTTGCCAGAGTTGTCGCTGAAGTATATTTTTGTGAGTCCCACGTAGATCACCAGGTACTTCATGCAGATGATGCCACTCTCATAGCAGTCTTTGTTTTGGGTGGTGATGGAGATTTCTGTGTCATTGATGCTCTGAAATTAGTTTTTTAAATTATTATTATTAATTAAATTCTGATACTCAGAGTTCTGCATTTGTTGATGTACATTTAATAGTAAATTAAATGCATTTCTGAGGAATCGGCCATTTCCATTAGAAAATAAAGCCAGGTAAGCCCCCCCCCCCAGTGCACAGTGTCGAGGTAACGGAGTGCTCTGGAGGGGTGTGAGGGGATAGATGGACGGGGTACAGCGCCCACATGCTCACACAAACGCGTTTACGCAAAGCGCTCCACGCCCAGCGCTTAACAAGCTTTTATTTATTTATTTTTTAAAAGGCGCCCCTCGCAGGTGGTGAAATGTCTGGGAATAGAGGAGTGTGCGGATGGACAGAACAGAGTTTCTCTTGTGTGGTCTCGGCCTGTTTGTCCAGTGGATTTGACATTTGCCGGAGTTGCATTACAGCAATCCTGTTCTAATTAAAAAAGTTTCTGATTTTCCCAAGATTAGGAGCTCAGAGAACAGGCCCAGATCTTTTTTCCAGTGATTCAATCTGCCCCTGTGGCTTTGAGGAACAGGTTTCAATCATTCCGTCTGGGCTCCCCCCCTCTCCGACAGACCCAAATTAACATCCCCCAAAAGGCCTGCAGGTTTCAGTATGCACAAAGCTGTGGCCTGCAGGTTTCAGTATGCACAAAGCTGTGGCCTGCAGGTTTCAGTATGCACAAAGCTGTACCCTTCAGGTGGCGTTATCCACACTGCATTCTAATGCCAGTAACTCTTGGTCAGAGGAAGCCGTTACCAGTGCACAAAATGGACACACAGCAGCACTGAACCATTTTCACCATGGAAACACCTGGAGTAATGGATACACATTTGGGTTCATAAAAGAGGAATGGTGTTACCAGCCGACTCGTACCTTCACTAAATAGACCTGGCAGTCGCTGACGTAGTCGTACTCCAGGCCATCGAAGGTGTGGTAGTGGCGGTCGCTGTAGACGGTGCACACGGCAGGGCAGGGGTAGTGTGTGCAGTTAAAAAACCCGCGATGGCAAACACTGGGGGGACACATCAAGGTTCGTGTTAGTCTAGCATCCTGCCAAACAGCTCTAGCATCTCGCCAAACAGCTCTGGCTAATTGTGCATGGCTCTGAAGGGCCACAGTCAGCACTGGCATAGTCCGGATAAAGAACCAGCCACACTGGAGCAGAGCCCTCACGGTGGGACACAGAGCAGCCCCTGGTATTGCACACCTGCTTTCACTTTCTCTGCAAAGTGCATTCCTTTGCTCATTAGTAAACCAACAGCAGCCAAATAAAGGAGCCATTTTAAAGTAAATTAATTATGGCACTGACTACTGATCATTGTCAAGTGTTAATAATAAGTGTGGGGCTAACCCTCATGTTACATTTAACCCCATACTGTACCATCTGTAGCAGGGAGTGGCTAACGCTAACCCCATACTGTACCATCTGTAGCAGGGAGTGGCTAACGCTAACCCCATACTGTACCATCTGTAGCAGGGAGTGGCTAACACTAACCCCATACTGTACCATCTGTAGCAGGGAGTGGCTAACGCTAACCCCATACTGTACCATCTGTAGCAGGGAGTGGCTAACGCTAACTCCATACTGTACCATCTGTAGCAGGGAGTGGCTAACACTAACCCCATACTGTACCATCTGTAGCAGGGAGTGGCTAACGCTAACCCCATACTGTACCATCTGTAGCAGGGAGTGACTAACGCTAACCCCATACTGTACCACCTGTAGCAGGGAGTGGCTAACACTAACCCCATACTGTACCATCTGTAGCAGGGAGTGGCTAACGCTAACTCCATACTGTACCATCTGTAGCAGGGAGTGGCTAACGCTAACCCCATACTGTACCATCTGTAGCAGGGAGTGGCTAACGCTAACCCCATACTGTACCATCTGTAGCAGGGAGTGGCTAACGTTAACCCCATACTGTACCATCTGTAGCAGGGAGTGGCTAACGTTAACCCCATACTGTACCATCTGTAGCAGGGAGTGGCTAACGCTAACCCCATACTGTACCATCTGTAGCAGGGAGTGGCTAACACTAACCCCATACTGTACCATCTGTAGCAGGAAGTGGCTAACGCTAACCCCATACTGTACCATCTGTAGCAGGGAGTAGCTAACGCTAACCCCATACTGTACCATCTGTAGCAGGGAGTGGCTAACGCTAACCCCATACTGTACCATCTGTAGCAGGGAGTAGCTAACGCTAACCCCATACTGTACCATCTGTAGCAGGGAGTGGCTAACGCTAACCCCATACTGTACCATCTGTAGCAGGGAGTGGCTAACACTAACCCCATACTGTACCATCTGTAGCAGGGAGTGGCTAACGCTAACCCCATACTGTACCATCTGTAGCAGGGAGTGGCTAACGCTAACTCCATACTGTACCATCTGTAGCAGGGAGTGACTAACGCTAACCCCATACTGTACCATCTGTAGCAGGGAGTGGCTAACGCTAACCCCATACTGTACCATCTGTAGCAGGGAGTGACTAACGCTAACCCCATACTGTACCATCTGTAGCAGGGAGTGGCTAACGCTAACCCCATACTGTACCATCTGTAGCAGGGAGTGGCTAACGCTAACTCCATACTGTACCATCTGTAGCAGGGAGTGACTAACGCTAACCCCATACTGTACCATCTGTAGCAGGGAGTGGCTAACGCTAACCCCATACTGTACCATCTGTAGCAGGGAGTGGCTAACGCTAACCCCATACTGTACCATCTGTAGCAGGGAGTGGCTAACACTAACCCCATACTGTACCATCTGTAGCAGGGAGTGGCTAACACTAACCCCATACTGTACCATCTGTAGCAGGGAGTGGCTAACACTAACCCCATACTGTACCATCTGTAGCAGGGAGTGGCTAACACTAACCCCATACTGTACCATCTGTAGCAGGGAGTGGCTAACGCTAACCCCATACTGTACCATCTGTAGCAGGGAGTGGCTAACGCTAACCCCATACTGTACCATCTGTAGCAGGGAGTGGCTAACGCTAACCCCATACTGTACCATCTGTAGCAGGGAGTGGCTAACGTTAACCCCATACTGTACCATCTGTAGCAGGGAGTGGCTAACGCTAACCCCATACTGTACCATCTGTAGCAGGGAGTGGCTAACACTAACCCCATACTGTACCATCTGTAGCAGGAAGTGGCTAACGCTAACCCCATACTGTACCATCTGTAGCAGGGAGTAGCTAACGCTAACCCCATACTGTACCATCTGTAGCAGGGAGTGGCTAACGCTAACCCCATACTGTACCATCTGTAGCAGGGAGTAGCTAACGCTAACCCCATACTGTACCATCTGTAGCAGGGAGTGGCTAACGCTAACCCCATACTGTACCATCTGTAGCAGGGAGTGGCTAACACTAACCCCATACTGTACCATCTGTAGCAGGGAGTGGCTAACGCTAACCCCATACTGTACCATCTGTAGCAGGGAGTGGCTAACGCTAACTCCATACTGTACCATCTGTAGCAGGGAGTGACTAACGCTAACCCCATACTGTACCATCTGTAGCAGGGAGTGGCTAACGCTAACCCCATACTGTACCATCTGTAGCAGGGAGTGACTAACGCTAACCCCATACTGTACCATCTGTAGCAGGGAGTGGCTAACGCTAACCCCATACTGTACCATCTGTAGCAGGGAGTGGCTAACGCTAACTCCATACTGTACCATCTGTAGCAGGGAGTGACTAACGCTAACCCCATACTGTACCATCTGTAGCAGGGAGTGGCTAACGCTAACCCCATACTGTACCATCTGTAGCAGGGAGTGGCTAACGCTAACCCCATACTGTACCATCTGTAGCAGGGAGTGGCTAACACTAACCCCATACTGTACCATCTGTAGCAGGGAGTGGCTAACACTAACCCCATACTGTACCATCTGTAGCAGGGAGTGGCTAACACTAACCCCATACTGTACCATCTGTAGCAGGGAGTGGCTAACACTAACCCCATACTGTACCATCTGTAGCAGGGAGTGGCTAACGCTAACCCCATACTGTACCATCTGTAGCAGGGAGTGGCTAACGCTAACCCCATACTGTACCATCTGTAGCAGGGAGTGGCTAACGCTAACCCCATACTGTACCATCTGTAGCAGGGAGTGGCTAACGTTAACCCCATACTGTACCATCTGTAGCAGGGAGTGGCTAACGCTAACCCCATACTGTACCATCTGTAGCAGGGAGTGGCTAACACTAACCCCATACTGTACCATCTGTAGCAGGGAGTGGCTAACACTAACCCCATACTGTACCATCTGTAGCAGGGAGTGGCTAACGCTAACCCCATACTGTACCATCTGTAGCAGGGAGTGGCTAACGCTAACCCCATACTGTACCATCTGTAGCAGGGAGTGGCTAACGCTAACCCCATACTGTACCATCTGTAGCAGGGAGTGGCTAACGCTAACCCCATACTGTACCATCTGTAGCAGGGTGTGGCCACAGTCTCTCCAGGCAGATAGTCCAGGCCCAGCCAAGCGCAGGGGCAGTTTTCTGGGAAGTAGCACTCTCCATTGTGCCGGACCAGTCTGTAAAAAAACGGCACAGACAAGTTACCACAGCGCCTTCTGCAGGCCATGGAGTGCCATTACACCGAGCACCATCACCGGTCAAACGGCAAAAGCAGTTGCTGCCCTTTAAGATGTTATTCCCTTCTACATTATCTACACAGGGGGGCCGATTTGTACACCATTCATATGAAAGGACAGTCTTAAAGAAGTCTCTTTGTGCACCTCAGTACACAGCTCAGTACTTCCTGAAAGGGAGAGCTGTGTCGGGGTTTACATATCCTCCAGTGCTTTTCATAGTCTGTACTGTACGCGCTGGAGGAGGCGGGGTGGGCACTTAGAGCACAAAGCGCTAGTGCTCTTCAGAGCCAGGTGAATGCAGGTGAATGACCAGAACACCTGCATTGTTGCCAGGTGGCATTTGGACAGCAGCCCAATCCGTTCTGAAGCAGACTGGGGGAGGAGCCTCGCTGGAATGCCATGCCTTGTCTCACCCCTATCCTGCTCTTTGCACATTGTAATTAGCCCATCACACCACCTCTTTCCCGGCATTTTACTCACATTTATCTGCCCTTTCAAAGCTCTTCCCTGTGCTCAGCAGAGCCCTGCTGGTGCAAATCCTCCCTCTAGAGGAGACTGGGGGAACTGCAGGCCACTGAGCATGGCAACCAGGGTGCAAAATGAACACCCGCCACCAGCTAAATACTGGTAAAATTTTGATTGCAGCTGGTAAGATTTTTCCTCTAGCAGCCACTTTGGAACTAAGTAGGTTGTGTTATACTGGAAAAGGTAATGTGGCTGGTGGAATGTTGAAAATGCCTGTTGATTTTTAGAATCTAGTGGGTGAAAAAGCCTAGCAGAATTTTTAGTTTAAAGCCCTGATGCTCTCTGGACTAGGGTGGTTAAACTTGCTTAGGGCCTGAGCACAGATTTCAGCAGCACTGCCGTGCAAATAGGCCTTTCCTCCTTTATCAACCCAAATGTGTATCCTCCTGAAATGTGACCTGGGAAAAAATATACCTGTACTTCCATTCTTATCCTCCAGGTGTCACCGTAGGCACTGTAACTGCAGTAATCAGTGGTGCAGTCAAAGGAACTCAAGGGCCATGTCAGAATCAGCGCACTTACCTACTATTGAGTATGCCAGTAGAGTATATTTTTTTCAAAAGGTGTTAAGTACAGGACACTTCTGAAAGTTGAGTTCTTAATATCCCCAGATAATATACACTGCTAAAAAAATTAAGGGAACACTTAATCACCACAGTATAAACCAAACTGGCCATGCTGGATGATGTTGCAGGCAGCATAACATTCGCCACAGCGTCTCCAGACATGTGCTCAGTGTGAACCTGCTCTCATCTGTGAAGAGAACAGGGCGCCAATGGGGAACCTGCCAATTCTGGTGTTCTCTGGCAAATGCCAATCGAGCTGCACGGTGATGGGCTGTGAGCACAGGTCCCACTACAGGACGTCGGGCCCTCATGCCACCCTTATGGAGTCTGTTTCTGACAGTTTGGTCAGAAACATGCACACAAGTAGCCCGCTGGAGGTCATTTTGTAGGGCTCTGGCAGTGCGCCTCCTGGTCCTCCTCGCACAAAGGAGCAGATTCCGGTACTGCCGCTGGGTTGTTGCCCTTCTACGGCCCCGTCCAGCTCTCCTCGTGTAATGGCCCATCTCCCGGTATCTCCTCCACGCTCTTGAGACTGTGCTGGGAGACACAGCAAACCTTCTTGCGACAGCACGTATGGATGTGCCATCCTGGAGGAGCTGGACTACCTGTGCAACCTGAATGGGCTAGGTACCGCCTCATGCTACCAGTAGTGACAAAGGCACTAGCAAAATGCAAAACTAGAGAAAAATCAGTGAGGAAGGATAAAGAGAGAGAAATGGTCTGTGGCCACCAGCTGCAAAACCATTAACTTTTTAGGGGTTGTCTTGCTGTTGCCTCTTCTGTCCATCTGTTGTCACTTTCATTTGCACCAAAGCAAGTTAAATTGATTCACAATCGTGAATTCAAACTGGACAGATTGATATCCCAGAAGTTTAATTGACTTGGTGTTATACTGTGTTGATTAAGTGTTCCCTTCATTTCTTTGAGCAGTGTACTTATTTGCAGGTTTTCACTGATAACAGTATGGAGGATATTTTTTGCATACTGCATGTCACTAAACAGTATACAGTAAGCAGCATACAGTATGCTAGCACACAGTAAACAGGACACAGTAGATAAGGCTCTGATTCGGACACAGCCAGGGTCCTGAAGCAGGCCAGAGCAGGTGCAGGTTTGTGAGAGAGGGACAGACAGACAGAGACAAAGACAGACAGACAGACAGACAGACTCGTACCCAGCAGGGCAGCCACAGCCGGGCACGCAGGGGGTCATGGGTGGGCAGGTGAGATTCATCATCAGGTTTCGGCAGGTGAGCTCACAGGCGATGCCCAGACGGGACCCCCCCCCTTGCCGCTCTCTGCAGCTGTAGTATACCTTTCCTGGGGGGCACTCTCCGTGCTCTGGCTCTGTGTCACACAGTGAGCTAGCATTAGCCACCCTATCCCAATCACACACACACAGACACACACACACACACACACAAGAGCCTGTGGGCTAGCGTAAGCCACCCTATCACACACACCTAGGGCTTGTGTGTTGTGTTAACCTCCCTATCTCACACACACACACACACACAAGAGCCTGTGTGCTAGCGTTAGCCACCCAATCACACACACTAGGGCCTGTGGGAGTGCGCTAGCATTAGCCAGCTCCATGCCAACGCCTGTAAAACATGAGAAAAGGTTACCTCTCTCCTCAGGCACACACTCCATATGACCGTTTCTGCAAAGGCTGTTGGGTATAGAGAGACATCACTATGGAAACAGCTGTATTAAGCACAGAGCACCAATGTCACTGAACTCTTTTTTTTATATACAAGCTTGAATTTCAAAGTATTTTAGACATATTAAAGCATTAAAATACACGTACGCAAAATATAAACACTTTACACTGTAAATATTAAAATATTTGGGCAGTGGGCTGGGAGGCTGTGGGCAGTGGGCAGTGGGCGGTGGGCTGTGGGCTGGGAGGCTGGGAGGCTGTGGGCTGTGCGTTGTGGGCGGTGGGCTGTGGGCTGTGCGTTGTGGGCGGTGGGCAGTGGGCTGTGCGTTGTGGGCGGTGGGCTGTGAGCGGTGCGTTGTGGGCAGTGGGCTGTGAGCGGTGCGTTGTGGGCGGTGGGCTGTGGGTTGAGGGTTGAGGGCTGTGGGCTGGGAGGCTGGGAGGCTGTGGGCTGTGGGCTGTGGGCTGTGCGTTGTGGGCGGTGGGGTGTGGGCAGTGGGCAGTGGGCGGTGCGTTGTGGGCGGTGGGCAGTGGGCAGTGGGCGGTGGGCTGTGCGTTGTGGGCGGTGGGCTGTGGGCAGTGGGCGGTGGGCGGTGCGTTGTGGGCGGTGGGCAGTGGGCAGTGGGCGGTGGGCGGTGCGTTGTGGGCGGTGGGCTGTGGGCAGTGGGCAGTGGGCAGTGGGCGGTGCGTTGTGGGCTGTGGGCAGTGGGCAGTGGGCGGTGCATTGTGGGCGGTGGGCTGTGGGCAGTGGGCAGTGGGCGGTGCGTTGTGGGCGGTGGGCAGTGGGCAGTGGGCGGTGGGCTGTGCGTTGTGGGCGGTGGGCGGTGGGCTGGGAGGCTGGGAGGCTGTGGGCTGTGGGCAGTGGGCGGTGGGCTGGGAGGTTGGGAGGCTGTGCGTTGTGGGCGGTGGGCTCACCAGGGTCCAGAGGAGCTGAAGGACACGTCTCCTGGTTGGAATACCGACCCCATGAAGTAGCAGTGACACTGAGACCTGCAGGGACAGAGAGCAGAGCCATCAGCACAGAACGAGAGGTCCAGGCTGTGTCCCAATCAGAGCCCTATCTACTGTGTCCTGTTTATTGTGTACTAGCGTATACTGCTTACTGCATACTGTTTAGTGACATGCAGTACGCAAAATATATCTTCAATAATATTATCACAAAAACCCGGAAATAAGTATATCTTCCGGGGATATTCAGAATTGGCGCGTACCATACTTAACTTTTTTAAAAAGTATATTCAACTGGCATACTCAATAGTAGGCAAGTGCGCTGATTCGGACATGGCCCCAGAGTCTGTGCACCCTGAGTCAGAGCGGAAATCCCAATACGCAAAAGTTGGGTGTGCTGCTTACGCTTGGACGCAGCGCTGCCGCACTTCATCATAGAAGCTTCCGTTTGCACAGCTACAGCCCTCTGCGCAGTCATCATCCTCTTCCTCAGGGCAGACCTCTCCACTGGACAGCGACTGGCAGGTTCTCCCACACGAGGAGGTGCACGAGTCATACATCATCCCACCCAGACACACCATCCCTGCACACAAAACATCATTACCCAGCGTCCTCCACTCAGTAACTAACCAATCATTAACCATACCTGCACACAAAACATCATTACCCAGCGTCCTCCACTCAGTAACTAACCAATCATTAACCATACCTGCACACAAACACAATTACCCAGCATCCTCCACTCAGTAACTAACCAATCATTAACCATACCTGCACATAAACACCATTACCCAGCGTCCTCCACTCAGTAACTAACCAATCATTAACCATACCTGCACACAAACACAATTACCCAGCATCCTCCACTCAGTAACTAACCAATCATTAACCATACCTGCACATAAACACCATTACCCAGCGTCCTCCACTCAGTAACTAACCAATCATTAACTATCCCTGCATCCTCCACTCAGTACCTAACCAATCATTAACCATCCCTGCACACAAACACCATTACCCAGCATCCTCCACTCAGTATCTAACCAATCATTAACCATACCTGCACACAAACACCATTACCCAGCATCCTCCACTCAGTATCTAACCAATCATTAACTATCCCTGCATCCTCCACTCAGTACCTAACCAATCATTAACCATACCTGCACACAAACACCATTACCCAGCATCCTCCACTCAGTATCTAACCAATCATTAACTATCCCTGCATCCTCCACTCAGTACCTAACCAATCATTAACCATACCTGCACACAAACACCATTACCCAGCATCCTCCACTCAGTATCTAACCAATCATTAACTATCCCTGCATCCTCCACTCAGTACCTAACCAATCATTAACCATACCTGCACACAAACACCATTACCCAGCATCCTCCACTCAGTACCTAACCAATCATTAACTATCCCTGCATCCTCCTCTCAGTAACTAACCAATCATTAACCATCCCTGCACACAAACACTATTACCCAGCATCCTCCACTCAGTAACTAACCAATCATTAACCATACCTGCACACAAACACCATTACCCAGCATCCTCCACTCAGTAACTAACCAATCATTAACCATCCCTGCATCCTCCACTCAGTAATGAACCAATCATTAACCATCCCTGCACACAAACACCATCTTCACTCAGTAATTAACCAATCATTAATAACCAAAAGGAAAGATGCTGATCAATCACTGTTACTGGAAGGCATTGTTGTGCTAAGACACAATGGCACTCTGTGTCAGTGTGGGGATGTGACAGTGTGGGGATGTGAGAGTGTGGGGATGTGAGAGTGTGGGGACGTGACGGTGTGGGGACGTGACGGTGTGGGGCAGTGACGGTGTGGGGCAGTGACGGTGTGGGGCTGTGACGGTGTGGGGACGTGACATTGTGGGGATGTGACAGTGTGGGGATGTGCCAGTGTGGGGATGTGACAGTGTGGGGATGTGACAGTGTGGGGATGTGACGGTGTGATGATGTTTGAGTGTGGGGATGTGACGGTGAGATGATGTGAGTGTGGGGATGTGACAGTGTGGGGATGTTTGAGTGTGGGGATGTGACGGTGTGATGATGTGAGAGTGTGGGGATGTGACGATGTGATGATGTGAGAGTGTGGGGAGGTGTGATTTTGGGGACCCACCGCACTCGGAGACGTGCGCCCTGAAGTTGACGGGAGCGCCGTGTTTGATGCAGAGGCGGGCGTAGTGCGCCAGGGCGGTGCAGAGACAGGGCCTACCACAGCGGCAAGCTTGGAAGCGACACTGCTGGTGGTACACGCCCGGACTGACATAGGTGTGGCACAAGCCAAACGGCTCCTCTGAGATGATGTCACAGATGGAGGCGTAAAAAACTGCAACACAGGCCGTCACCATGACAACATGTCAGAATACTGTGTTTACCTGGAATAAACACCTGTCCATGACCAGCACTGCTGCTGTTTTACTGCTGATTTATGAATATGGGCTCTGATTCTGACCAGCACTGCTGATCTCACATGCTTTATGAATATGGGCTCTGATTCTGACCAGCACTGCTGATCTCACATGCTTTATGGATATGGGCTCTGATTCTGACCAGCACTGCTGATCTCACATGCTTTATGAATATGGGCTCTGATTCTGACCAGCACTGCTGATCTCACATGCTTTATGAATATGGGCTCTGATTCTGACCAGCACTGCTGATCTCACATGCTTTATGGATATGGGCTCTCATTCTGACCGGAATTGAGGGGGGAGACTAGATTCAGCTGTAAATTACACTGGTACAGTATCATTTATTATACTGACATATTCTACAATAGATTGAGTTCATTTTTTTGTCTCAAAATTCTACACAAAATAGCCCATAATGACAAAGTGAAAACATGTTTTTAGAAGTTTTTGCAAATGTGTTACAAATCGAAAACTGAATTTTTTATTTACATAAGTATTCATACCCTTTGCTTTAACATATTTAATATTTGGTCGCATATCCTTTGCATGCTGTTACTTTCTGAAGTCTGTGACCCATCAACATCAAAAGACCATCTTATTTCCAGGTACTGTTACAAGCGATACTATAAGCTCTCCATTTGAATGGATCTCTATGGGAATTGGGGGGTGAGACTAGATTCAGCTGTAAATTACACTGGTCCAGTATGGAATACATGACTGGCGAAATGGCTGTACGTCATCAAGGGTCTGAGCTATCGAACAAGCCCCAAACCATCACTCTGCGGCCAGATATGGAGTAGATGTGGATGGATCCCTTTAAGGGTTGTTTCTCCTGACCTTTTTCCTCATAGAGTTCTATAGGAAAATGAGTCAGGAGAAATAACCCTTGCAGTGATCCATCCACATCTACTCCATATCTGGCAACAGAGTGATGGTTTGGGGCTCGTTCGATAGCTCAGACCCTTGATGACTTACAGCCATTTAGGCAGCCATGTGTTCCATACTGTACCAGTGTCATTTACAGCTGAACATGTTTTCACTTTGTCATTATGGGCTATTTTGTGTAGAATTTTGAGACAAAAAATTAACTCAATCTATTGTAGAATATGTCTGTAATGTAATAAAACTTGGAGAAGGTGAAAGGGGTATTCAGGCTTTCTGGCTTGACTGTAAATGCAAGGCATTGTTATTATTATTACAAATTGACAGGGACACGTTATTCCCATGCCCCGATGATGGTTAAACATGGAAAAAATATAACTTAAAATATTTCCATCTAGAACCATATTTTAAAAAAGCAAAAAGCGAATCCAGGTAAAAAACGGTAAAATAACGTAATTGAAAATTTGTCATAGTTTCATTTTTCCTGACTCAGATCCAGAATTCTTTACCGGTGTAGCAGTGCTCTCGGCACTTTAGACCATTCGTATTTTCGTCGACTAAAGTTGCACACGGCACTGAATGAGTTAAAGGAACACGCCAACTTTTTGGGAAATTGGCTTATTTGCCATCTTCCCCAGTCAGACAAGATAGATACCCTTGTCTTCTCTGTGCATGCAGTAGGAAGCATAGAGACCCGCACCGTTAGCCTAGCTTAGCCGCAATCACTGGAAGCGTGTTAGACCAGTTAGTCTAGCTCCCTCAAAAGTGACGAAATACACTTTCCAACTTCCAGTGATTGCGGCTAAGCTAGGCTAACGGTGCGGGTCTCTATGTTTCCTACTGCATGCACAGAGAAGGGTATCCATCTTCTTGTCCGACTCTGGGGAAGATGGCAAATAAGCCAATTTCCCAAAAAGTTGGCGTGTTCCTTTAAGGCCCGTACAGTCTGGAGGCCTTGTAGCAGGAAACAGAGTGGAAGACGGTACCGTTTTGTTGGTTCATTTCGCAGGGGTCGATGATGGGTACGTTGACGGGCGAGGTGCAGGCAGAGGAGACCTTCCAGGCATTGGCATGTAGCTGAGGCGTGCCCTCAATCATTCCCGAGGGAGACCTGGGGAGGGAGCGAGCGCAGCGGGACTCAGCATTATGTGTGCCCTCAATCATTCCCGAGGGAGACCTGGGGAGGGAGCGAGCGCAGCGGGACACTGTGTGTAAACGCAGCGCACGCGGATGGCCAGCGGCTCACAGGAAGTCATCGCGCAGGTTGCCATTGAAGGTGCCGCAGAGCCCGAGCGTCAGGCCCTTCCAGCTGCTGTCCAGCTGCAGGTAGAGCCGCCCGCCGCTCCGATCAAACTGCAGCCGCAGGCCGAACCCAGTTTTCAGGACCGTGAACACGGTGCTCAGCTTTCTAACCTCAACCGTGTCTGTGAAACATGACAAACACACAGGCACAAGCCATAAAACCTGCTCTATACAACATATCATTAATTAAACATGAAGATTATATTCTGTATAAATCAGTAGGATGGTCCTCATTAACAAAGAGGAGGGAACTACATTCCATTGTATTTATCTACAGCATAAGGCTTTACTTAAGAAACTTCCCCTTTTCCTCTCATCTTTAATTACGTTTGAATCCAGTAACTATGGTACCAGGTCTCAGGACTTCTTAGCCTTAGATACACCACATATAAACACTGAGCCGGGCACATATAAACACTGAGCCGGGCACATATAAACACTGAGCCGGGCACATATAAACACTGAGCCGGGCACATATAAACACTGAGCCGGGCACATATAAACACTGAGCCGGGCACATATAAACACTGAGCTGGGCACATATAAACACTGAGCTGGGCACATATAAACACTGAGCTGGGCACATATAAACACTGAGCTGGGCACATATAAACACTGAGCTGGGCACATATAAACACTGAGCCGGGCACATATAAACACTGAGCCGGGCACATATAAACACTGAGTTGGGCACATATAAACACTGAGCTGGGCACATATAAACACTGAGCTGGGCACATATAAACACTGAGCCGGGCACATATAAACACTGAGCTGGGCACATATAAACACTGAGCTGGGCACATATAAACACTGAGCCGGGCACATATAAACACTGAGCCGGGCACATATAAACACTGAGTTGGGCACATATAAACACTGAGCTGGGCACATATAAACACTGAGCTGGGCACATATAAACACTGAGCCGGGCACATATAAACACTGAGCTGGGCACATATAAACACTGAGCCGGGCACATATAAACACTGAGCCGGGCACATATAAACACTGAGCCGGGCACATATAAACACTGAGCCGGGCACATATAAACACTGAGCCGGGCACATATAAACACTGAGCCGGGCACATATAAACACTGAGCTGGGCACATATAAACACTGAGCCGGGCACATATAAACACTGAGCTGGGCACATATAAACACTGAGCCGGGCACATATAAACACTGAGCCGGGCACATATAAACACTGAGCTGGGCACATATAAACACTGAGCTGGGCACATATAAACACTGAGCTGGGCAGAACAGGCTCACAATTGGAATGAATTGCAAAAAACTTTTAAACTAGAATCCCTAATTCTTTGATATATCCTGTATGCTGTTTGAATGATGAACGTTAACGTGGCTGAATTGTACTTGTCTCTTTAAAGTTTTATAAATGTTTTTATTTTGTTTGCTCTCTTGTAAAAGAGATCTTGATCTCAATGAGATTACCTGTAAAAATAAAGGATATAAATGAATAAATAAATAACTGGGGTCCCCCGTCCAGCTCTGGGTCTGCACATGGGGCTGGTAGGTTAGCAGGCTGGAAGGTTAGCGGGCTGGGCTGGAAGGTTAGCGGGCTAGTAGGTTAGCGGCTAGGCTAGAAGGTTAGCGGGCTAGGCTGGTAGGTTAGCGGGCTAGTAGGTTAGCAGGCTAGAAGGTCAGCGGGCTAGTAAGTTAGCAGCCTTGTAGGTTAGCGGGCTGGGATGGAAGGTTAGCGGGCTGAAAGGTTAGCGGGCTGGTAGGTCAGCGGGTTGGAAGGTTAGTGGGCTAGTAGGTCAGCGGGCTGGTAGGTCAGCGGGTTGGAAGGTTAGCAGGCTGGAAGGTTAGTGGGCTAGTAGGTTAGCAGGCTGGAAGGTTAGCGGGCTGGTAGGTTAGTGGGTTATTAGGTTAGCAGGCTGGTAGGTTAGCAAGCTGAGATGGAAGGTTAGCAGGCTAGTGGGCTGGGCTGAAAGATTAGCTGGCTAGTAGGTTAGCAGGCTGGAAGGTTAGCGGGCTATTAGGTTAGCAGGCTGGAAGGTTAGCGGGCTGGTAGGTTAGCTGGCTAGTAGGTTAGCAGGCTGGAAGGTTAGCGGGTTGGAAGGTTAGCGGGCTATTAGGTTAGCAGGCTGAAAGGTTAGCAGGCTAGGAGGTTAGCAGGCTGGGATGGAAGGTTAGTGGGGTAGTAGGTTAGCAGGCTGAAAGGTTAGCAGGCTAGGAGGTTAGCGGGCTGGGATGAAAGGTTAGCGGTCTGGGCTGGAAGGTTAGCGGGCTAGTAGGTTAGCGGCTAGGCTAGAAGGTTAGCGGGCTGGGCTGGTAGGTTAGCGGGCTAGTAGGTTAGCAGGCTAGAAGGTCAGCGGGCTAGTAAGTTAGCAGGCTTGTAGGTTAGCGGGCTGGGATGGAAGGTTAGCGGGCTGAAAGGTTAGCGGGCTAGTAGGTTAGCAGGTTGGAAGGTTAGCGGGCTGGTCGGTTAGCAGGTTGGAAGGTTAGTGGGCTGGTAGGTTAGCAGGCTGGAAGGTTAGCGGGCTGGTAGGTTAGCGGGTTGGAAGGTTAGTGGGCTAGTAGGTTAGCAGGCCGAAAGGTTAGCGGGCTGGTAGGTTAGCAGGCTAGCAGGTTAGCAAGCTGGTAGGTTAGTGGGCTGGTAGGTTAGCAGGCTGAAAGATTAGCGGGCTGAGATGGAAGGTTAGCGGGTTGGAAGGTTAGCAGGCTGGTAGGCTGCCGGGTTGGAAGGTTAGCGGGCTAGTAGGTTAGCAGGCTGGGCTGAAAAATTAGTGGGCTCGTAAGCAGGCCAGGCGTACCGTCGTTGTATGGCAGGCTGGCAGCCTGGTTGATGCCGATCAGGACCTCCCCCTCCCTGGTGAGTGTGACCTGCCGACTGACATCTTCATCCACTACCAGCGTGAGCGAGTGCATGCAGGCATACTCCTGGCTCTGCAGGAACAAGAGTGACCGATGACACCCTGCTCCCATTGGCTCTTCACCAAATCTCAATGTTCTCCCATTGGCTCTCCACCTACGCTCACTGCTCTCCCATTGGCTCTCCACCTACTCACTGCTCTCCCCTTGGCCCTCCACCTACGATCACTGCTCTCCCATTGGCTTTTCACTTATCTTACTGTGCTCCCATTGGCTCTTCACTTACTCACTACTTTTCCATTGGCTATACACATACTCACTGCTTTCCCATTGGCTCTACACACTCACTGCTCTCCCATTGGCTCCACCTAGGCTCACAGCTCTCCCATTGGCTTTTCTACTATGCTCCACTCCATCTCCATTTTCCTTTACAAGATGCCAAGAACAGTGAGTGGGTTGGATTTAGTGAACCAGTGCGCCGTTACGCCCACATTAGTGACGCTCCCCGGGGAAGGAGGGGCTTTCTTGTTTATCTAAATCAAACAGGAACCGGCGCAAACATGGCTCAACAAGTCGACCCAACCGTGATCACTGCAGCCGACCCGCTGTGGGCGAGGCGAGGCAGAGTGGGGCGGGGCAGAGTGGGCGAGGCGGGGCAGAGTGGGGCGAGGCGGGGCAGAGTGGGGCGAGGCGGGGCAGAGTGGGGCAGGGCAGAGGGGGCGAGGCGGGGCAGAGTGGGGCAGGGCAGAGGGGGCGAGGCGGGGCAGAGTGGGGCAGGGCAGAGGGGGCGAGGCGGGGCAGAGTGGGGCAGGGCAGAGGGGGCGAGGCGGGGCAGAGTGTGGCAGGGCAGAGGGGGTGAGGCAGGGCAGAGGGGGTGAGGCGGGGCAGAGTGGGGCAGGGCGGAGTGGGGGAGGCGGGGCGGAGTGGGGCAGGGCGGAGTGGGGGAGGCGGGGCGGAGTGGGGGAGGCGGGGCGGAGTGGGGGAGGTGGGGGGCGGAGGGGGCAGAGTGGGCAGGGCAGGGCAGGGCAGAGGGGGCGAGGCGGGGCAGAGTGGGGCAGGGCAGAGTGGGGGAGGCGGGGCAGGGCGGAGTGGGGGAGGCGGGGCAGAGTGGGCAGGGCAGAGTGTGTGGGGCGGAGTGGGTGGGCCAGAGCGGAGTGGGGGAGGCGGGGCAGAGTGGGCAGGGCAGAGTGGGCAGGGCAGAGTGGGCGTGGTAGAGTGGGGCTGGGCAGAGTGGGGGAGGGCGGAGTGGGGGGGCAGAGTGGGGGAGGGCGGAGTGGGGGGGCAGAGTGGGGCGGGGCAGAGTGGGGCGGGGCAGAGTGGGGCGGGGCAGGGCGGGGCAGAGTGGGGGAGGGCAGGGTGGGGCAGAGTGGGGCAGAGTGGGGCGGGGCAGGGCAGGGCAGGGCAGGGCTTTACCTCTCCGCAGGGAACATACTGCAGCGTGAGTGTGAAGCGACCACTCTGCCGGCTCTTCGCCAGAACGTACTGGCAGGCGCCGCTATGCAGGAACATCCGCCCGTCAAACGTGCTCACATGGGAATCCCCCGTCACCGAGCACTCAGCTGAAACCAGTCCAACACATCCACTGAGCCACCAATCAAACTGTGTGACACACCCCCCTGAGCCGCCAATCTAACTGTGTGACACACCCCCCTGAGCCACCAATCTGTGTGACACACCCCCCTGAGCCGCCAATCTAACTGTGTGACACACCCCCCTGAGCCGCCAATCTAACTGTGTGACACACCCCCCTGAGCCGCCAATCTAACTGTGTGACACACCCCCCTGAGCCGCCAATCTAACTGTGTGACACACCCCCCTGAGCCGCCAATCTAATTGTGTGACACACCCCCTCAGCTGCCAATCACACCCGCTGACCTGCACTCTGACTAAAGGTGAGATTACCTGTGCAGGTGGGATTACCTGTGCAGTTGTTTTCTGTGCAGTTCCATGTTCCTCCCATGCACACACTAAAAACAATAAAATCACATAAAATACATCACATACACCATATCAAACACACAATACATCACATACAACATATCAAACACACATAAAATACATCACAGAGTTGGGACAAATTGTGAATTTCTTGTAAATTATCATTGAATTCATGAATTTGAATTGGCTCCGCCCACCAACAGAATTTGAATTTGAATTTCAGGAAGTAGAATTGCAATTCATAAAATTAAATGGTTTCATATATTGCACTGTACTCATGCATGAACTCATTATGATCAAAGGCAACCAATCAGAATGAATAACAGGGTCCCCACAGTCATGAAAAAGCTGGGAAAGTTATGCAATTTGGAATTATGTTTTACAAACCTGGAAATGTATTAAAAGAATACCCTATATGTAAAATTGTACATTTTGATCAATGGTCATACTGTCGTGTATTTTGTCTCTAAACCTGTCACGGTGTAGATCTATGTAACCAACCAGCCAACTAGAGGCTGAGTGCCTGTTGCTATGCAAATGCATACAGAGAAAGAATTTGCCCCCTCTGATTTTCATATCTTCCATTATCGTGCTAAAATTGAGTCATGAAAATTCTGTAAAATGTTATAGACTTTTATGAGAAATTTTGTGGGAACCCTATATTAATTTATGATTACAATACATTTTATTTTATTACAAATGTATTTCTCTCTTAGTTTTTATGTTTTCACATGCTTTCATAATTTGACAGTTAACCTAAATTTCTAAATTACACAATAAGTAATAATAAAAACTATGTAATGTACAAACCCCAATTTTACATATATTTCATTTAAAACAGTACGAAGAAAATACATTTAATGTTTCATTTAATGTATATTTACAAAAATCAATAAAGTTGATAATATAGATTATTTACTTTATTTAACCTTTATTTCACAAGGTAAAAGGGATTGAGAACAAATTCTTATTTACAGCACTGACCTGGCGCAGAAGGCATGTACATACAAATCATACACAAAGTACTGAAACTGCATTAGTCAAATATAAAACATGTCAAAATACAAACGTATAACGTCAGTACACATAAAACATGGTATATAACAGTACACATAAAACATGGTATATAACAGTGGTCACAAGGGGATGGGAGGGCTAGCAGGTGCAAAGGTCAGAAAATGTGTTCGAGTGTATATTTTCTTTGTACTGTTTTCAATTAAATATATGTAAAAAATAATTTACAAATCATTGCTTTCTGCTTTTATGTGCATTTACTGTCCCAACTTTTTTGAAATTGGGGTTTGTAATAAACACATACTTTATAATACATTTAACTTAAAACATTTTTGCTACATCATGAGTTGAATTTCGTAGATATAATTCTACTTCAAGCAATTCAATTCAAATTCAAATTCAAATTCTGCTTCCTGTCCTGTCTCTCAATTCTTGAATTGAATTTCAGCAAACTGAGAAATTCTGAATAGATCCCAACCCTGTAAAATACATCACATACAAGGTAAGTGTAATGATGTGTTAGTATGGTCAGTAATGCTGTGTAATGGTGTGTTAGTATGGTCAGTAATGCTGTGTAATGGTGTGTTAGTATGGTCAGTAATGCTGTGTAATGATGTGTTAGTATGGTCAGTAATGCTGTGTAATGGTGTGTTAGTATGGTCAGTAATGGTAAGTGTAATGATGTGTTAGTATAGTCAGTAATGCTGTGTAATGGTGTGTTAGTATGGTCAGTAATGCTGTGTAATGGTGTGTTAGTATGGTCAGTAATGCTGTGTAATGATGTGTTAGTATGGTCAGTAATGCTGTGTAATGGTCTGTTAGTATGGTCAGTAATGGTGTGTTAGTATGGTTGGTAATGCTAAGTGTAATGGTGTGTTAGTATGGTCAGTAATGCTGTGTAATGGTGTGTTAGTATGGTCAGTAATGCTGTGTAATGGTGTGTTAGTATGGTCAGTAATGGTAAGTGTAATGATGTGTTAGTATAGTCAGTAATGCTGTGTAATGGCGTGTTAGTATGGTCAGTAATGGTGTGTTAGTATGGTGAGTAATGCTGTGTAATGGTGTGTTAGTATGGTGAGTAATGCTGTGTAATGATGTGTTAGTATGGTCAGTAATGCTGTGTAATGGTGTGTTAGTATGGTCAGTAATGCTGTGTAATGGTGTGTTAGTATGGTCAGTAATGGTAAGTGTAATGATGTGTTAGTATAGTCAGTAATGCTGTGTAATGGTGTGTTAGTATGGTCAGTAATGCTGTGTAATGATGTGTTAGTATGGTCAGTAATGCTGTGTAATGATGTGTTAGTATGGTTGGTAATGTTAAGTGTAATGGTGTGTTAGTATGGTCAGTAATGCTGTGTAATGGTGTGTTAGTATGGTCAGTAATGCTGTGTAATGGTGTGTTAGTATGGTCAGTAATGGTGTGTTAGTATGGTTGGTAATGCTAAGTGTAATGGTGTGTTAGTATGGTCAGTAATGCTGTGTAATGGTGTGTTAGTATGGTCAGTAATGCTGTGTAATGGTGTGTTAGTATGGTCAGTAATGGTAAGTGTCATGGTGTGTTAGTACGGTCAGTAATGCTGCGTAATGGTGTGTTAGTATGGTCAGTAATGCTGTGTAATGGTGTGTTAGTATGGTCAGTAATGGTAAGTGTAATGGTGTTAGTATGGTGAGTAATGCTGTGTAATGCTGTGTTAGTATGGTCAGTAATGCTGTGTAATGGTGGTCAGTAATGCTGTGTAATGGTGGTCAGTAATGCTGTGTAATGCTGTGTTAGTATGGTGAGTAATGCTGTGTAATGGTGTGTTAGTATGGTCAGTAATGGTAAGTGTAATGGTGTGTTAGTATGGTGAGTAATGCTGTGTAATGCTGTGTTAGTATGGTCAGTAATGCTGTGTAATGGTGTGTTAGTATGGTCAGTAATGCTGTGTAATGGTGGTCAGTAATGCTGTGTAATGGTGGTCAGTAATGCTGTGTAATGCTGTGTTAGTATGGTGAGTAATGCTGTGTAATGCTGTGTTAGTATGGTCAGTAATGCTGTGTAATGGTGTGTTAGTATGGTCAGTAATGCTGTGTAATGGTGGTCAGTAATGCTGTGTAATGGTGGTCAGTAATGCTGTGTAATGCTGTGTTAGTATGGTGAGTAATGCTGTGTAATGGTGTGTTAGTATGGTCAGTAATGGTAAGTGTAATGGTGTGTTAGTATGGTGAGTAATGCTGTGTAATGCTGTGTTAGTATGGTGAGTAATGCTGTGTAATGGTGTGTTCGTATGGTCAGTAATGGTAAGTGTAATGGTGTGTTAGTATGGTGAGTAATGCTGTGTAATGCTGTGTTAGTATGGTCAGTAATGCTGTGTAATGGCGGTCAGTAATGGGTCCTCACCACACACTGCATCCCTGCTCCAGCACGTGACCCAGAGGGAAGGCAGAGCCGTGATACACACAGGGGCACTGAGACACGGAGATACACGTCCCGTTCTGCAGGATCAGGCCTGAGACACACACACACACACACACACACACAGAGAGTCGTGATACACACAGGGGCACTGAGACACGGAGATACACGTCCCGTTCTGCAGGATCAGGCCTGAGAGACACACACACACACACACACACAGAGCCGTGATACACACAGGGGCACTGAGACACGGAAATACATGTCCCGTTCTGCAGGATCAGGCCTGAGACAGAGACAGAGACAGAGACACACACACACACACACACACACACACACAGTGATACACGTCCCGTTCCGCAGGATCAGCCCCGAGACACACAAACACAAACCCGCAGATGCACACACACACACACACACACACAAACACACAAACCCACACACGTGTTTCTCACCATCCGGGCAGTAGCAGCCGTCCAGGCAGTGGAGATTGGACCCCAGGCACTCCTTCTCAAAGGTACAGGTGGGAGGACAGCAGCTGATGCAATCTCTGTGTACGAAGCTTTCCTCACAACCGTCAGCTATGAAACACACTCACAGCCGTCAAACACACTAGAGTATGACTCTCCTCACAACCGTCAGCTTGGAAACACAATATAGTATAACTCTCCTAACAGCCGATAAACACGCTACAGTATAACTCTCCTCACAGCCGTCAAACACACTACAGTATAACTCTCCTAACAGCCGATAAACACGCTACAGTATAACTCTCCTCACAGCCGTTACACACACTACAGTATAACTCTCCTCACAGCCGATAAACACGCTACAGTATAACTCTCCTAACAGCCGTTACACACACTACAGTATAACTCTCCTCACAGCCGTCAAACACACTACAGTATAACTCTCCTAACAGCCGATAAACACGCTACAGTATAACTCTCCTCACAGCCGTTACACACACTACAGTATAACTCTCCTCACAGCCGATAAACACGCTACATTATAACTCTCCTAACAGCCGATAAACACACTCCAGTATAACTCTCCTCACAGCCGTTACACACACTACAGTATAACTCTCCTAACAGCCGTCAAACACGCTACAGTATAACTCTCCTCACAGCCGTTAAACACGCTACAGTATAACTCTCCTAACAGCCGTTAAACATGCTACAGTATAACTCTCCTCACAGCCGTTACACACACTACAGTATAATTCTCCTAACAGCCGTCACACACATTACAGTATAACTCTCCTTACAACCGCCAGCCGTCGAACACACTACAGTATAACTCTCCTTACAACCGCCAGCCATCAAACACACTACAGTATAACTCTCCTCACAGCCGTCACACACACTACAGTATAACTCTCCTTACAACCGACAGCCCTCAAACACGCTACAGTATAACTCTCCTAAGAGCCGTTAAACACGCTACAGTATAACTCTCCTCACGGCCGTTAGACACACTACAGTATAACTCTCCTCACAGCCGTCACTCACACTACAGTATAACTTTCCTTACAACCATCAGCTGAAAAACACACTACAGTATAACTCTCCTAACAGCCGTCACACACACAACAGTATAACTCTCCTGACAACCGCCAGCCATCGCACACACTACAGTATAACTCTCCTCACAACTGTCAAACACACTACAGCATAACTCTCCTTACAACCGTCACTCACACTACAGTATAACTCTCCTTACAACCGCCAGCCATCAAACACACTACAGTATAACTCTCCTTACAACCGCCAGCCATCAAACACACTACAGTATAACTCTCCTAACAGCTGTTACACACACTACAGTATAACTCTCCTAACAGCCGTCGAAAACACTACAGTATAACTTTCCTTACAACCGCCAGCCACCAAACACACTACAGTATAACTCTCCTCACAGCCATCAAACACATTACAGTATAACTCTCCTAACAGCCGTCGAAAACACTACAGTATAACTTTCCTTACAACCGCCAGCCATCAAACACACTACAGTATAACTCTCCTAACAGCTGTTACACACACTACAGTATAACTCTCCTCACAGCCATCACACACATTACAGTATAACTCTCCTAACAGCCGTCGAAAACACTACAGTATAACTTTCCTTACAACCGCCAGACACCAAACACACTACAGTATAACTCTCCTCACAGCCGTCTGCTGGGAAACACACTACAGTATAACTCTCCTAACAGTCGTCACACACACTACAGTATAACCCTCCTTACAACCGCCAGCCACCAAACACACTACAGTATAACTCTCCTAACAGCTGTTACACACACTACAGTATAACTCTCCTCACAGCCATCACACACATTACAGTATAACTCTCCTCACAACGGTCAGCTGGGAAACACACTACAGTATAACTCTCCTCACACTGCAGTTAGACACACCATACTGGTATAATTCAGCACGGATCTCTCGGAGATGGAGGAATACCAGAACACGCGTGTGCTGTTCTTAATGCAGTGTGTACTTACAGCACCGGGGGAAGCTGTCTCTCCACTCTCTGACAGGGTAGCCCACGTGTGAGCAGGCCCTGGTGTACTCTACCAGAGTCCGGCAAAATGTCTCCTCATCGTCCGCCCTGCCACACAACAGGAAGGTCCATTTTGCACAGAAATCTGGATATTTCTCATGCATATTTCTGCATGCAGAGCAGAGGCTGAGTGACAGGAGAGAGGGGGTGGAGCAGAGGCTGAGTGACAGGAGAGAGGGGGGCAGAGCAGAGGCTGAGTGACAGGAGAGAGGGGGCGGAGCAGAGGCTGAGTGACAGGAGAGAGGGGCGGAGCAGAGGCTGAGTGACAGGAGAGAGGGGGTGGAGCAGAGGCTGAGTGACAGGAGAGAGGGGGGCGGAGCAGAGGCTGAGTGACAGGAAAGGGGGGGCGGAGCAGAGGCTGAGTGACAGGAGAGAGGGGGTGGAGCAGAGGCTGAGTGACAGGAGAAAGGGGCGGAGCAGAGGCTGAGTGACAGGAGAGAGGGGCGGAGCAGAAAGGACTTACACACATAAGTCTGACACACAGCTGGCCACGAAGGGGTTTGGGTCGATGTTCTCATGACAGGACAGGAAGGGGAAGAACAGGAGGGCACTGCACTTCTCAATGGCGTCCTAAATACACAGACACACACACACACACGTGTAATCACAGTGTAGAAGTGCAGTGTGTAAGCACAGTGTGTAAGGGCAGTTTGTAATCACCATGTATAAGCACAGTGTGCAAGAGCAGTGTGTAACCACAGTGTATAAGTGCAGTGTGTAAGCACAGTTTATAAGCAGTGTGTAAGAGCAGTTTGTAATCACCGTGTATAAGCACAGTGTGCAAGAGCAGTGTGTAACCACAGTGTATAAGTGCAGTGTGTAAGCACAGTTTGTAAGCACAGTGTGTAATTGCAATGTAGAAGCGCATTGTGTAAGCACATTGTAAAAGTGCAGTGTGTAAGCAGTGTGTAATCACAGTGTGTAAGCACAGTGTAGAAGCGCAGTGTATAATTGCAGTTCAGAAGCGCAGTGTATAAGAGCAACGTGTAAGTGCAGTGTGTAAGCGCAGTGTATAATTGCAGTGTGTAACCACAGTGTATAATTGCAGTGTATAAGCACAGTGTGTAAGCAGTGTATAAGAGCAATGTGTAAGCACAGTGTGTAAGTGCAGTGTATAATTGCAGTGTATAACCAGTGTATATTTGCAGTGTAGAAGCGAAGTGTGTAAGCACATTGTAAAATTTTAGTGAAGTGCAGTGTGTAAGTGCAGTGTAGAAGTGTAGAAGCACAGTGTATAAGCGCAGTGTAGAAGCGCAGAGTAGAAGCACAGTGTGTAAGCAGTGTAGAAGCACAGTGTAGAAGCACAGTGTAGAAGCACAGTGTATAAGCGCAGTGTAGAAGCACAGTGTAGAAGCACAGTGTGTAAGCACAGTGTAGAAGCGCAGTGTAGAAGGACAGTGTATAAGCGCAGTGTAGAAGCACAGTGTAGAAGCACAGTGTAGAAGCACAGTGTGTAAGCACAGTGTAGAAGCGCAGTGTAGAAGGACAGTGTATAAGCGCAGTGTAGAAGCGCAGAATAGAAGCACAGTGTAGAAGCACAGTGTAGAAGCGCAGTGTAGAAGCACAGTGTGTAAGCACAGTGTAGAAGCGCAGTGTAGAAGGACAGTGTAGAAGGACAGTGTAGAAGCGCAGAGTAGAAGCACAGTGTAGAAGCACAGTGTAGAAGCGCAGTGTAGAAGCACAGTGTGTAAGCACAGTGTAGAAGCGCAGTGTAGGACAGTGTAGAAGCG
The DNA here is from genome assembly GCA_022702515.1 of Ilyophis sp. 1 JC-2022. NCBI lineage: Eukaryota > Metazoa > Chordata > Actinopteri > Anguilliformes > Synaphobranchidae > Ilyophis > Ilyophis sp. 1 JC-2022. Next base: position 997,533 of record CM040403.1, read on the forward strand.
CAGTGTAGAAGCGCAGAGTAGAAGCACAGTGTATAAGCGCAGTGTATAAGTGCAGTGTAGAAGCGCAGAGTAGAAGCACAGTGTGTAAGCAGTGTGTAAGCACAGTGTAGAAGCGCAGTGTAGAAGCACAGTGTGTAAGCAGTGTGTAAGCACAGTGTAGAAGCACAGTGTGTAAGCACAGTGTGTAAGCACAGTGTAGAAGCGCAGTGTAGAAGGACAGTGTAGAAGCGCAGTGTAGAAGCGCAGTGTAGAAGCAGTGTGTAAGCACAGTGTAGAAGCGCAGTGTAGAAGCACAGTGTGTTAGCACAGTGTGTAAGCACAGTGTAGAAGCGCAGTGTGTAAGCGCAGTGTAGAAGCACAGTGTAGAAGCACAGTGTAGAAGCACAGTGTGACTCACGTCCATGTGTGAATCAGAGATGCAGGGGCTGGAAAACTCCTCCTCCACAGACCTACAGTGCCTCTCCTGGGGCAGCTGCACCACCCAGCTGTTCCCAAAATCAGCAACATCCTCCGTTTGCACATCTGCACAGGCAAGAGCAATCAAAGACTCTATAAAACCCTGTTAACAGTCACTCACAGTGACTCACAGTGAATAACTGTCTCACTCACAGTCTCATTAATCGAGTCTCTCTAAAAGTGACTCACAGTCACACTCACAAGCCATGACCACTGCGCACTCAGACCCCGTCTACTATGTGCCCTATCCCCTGCTCCCTGCGCACTCAGACCCCCGTCTACTATGTGCCCTATCCCCTGCTCCCTGTCTACTATGTGCCCTATCCCCTGCTCCCTGTCTACTATGTGCCCTATCCCCTGCTCCCTACGCACTCAGACCCCCGTCTACTATGTGCCCTATCCCCTGCTCCCTGTCCACTCAGAACCCTGTCTACTATGTGCCCTATCCCCTGCTCCCTGCGCACTCAGACCCCTGTCTACTATGTGCCCTATCCCCTGCTCCCTGCGCACTCAGACCCCTGTCTACAATGTGCCCTATCCCCTCATACCCCTGTCTACAATGTCCCCTATTCCCTCAGACCCCCGTCTACTATGTGCCCTATCCCCTGCTCCCCGTCCACTCAGACCCGTCTACTATGTGCCCTATCCCCTCAGACCCGTCTACTATGTCCCCTATCCCCTGCTCCCTGTCCACTCAGACCCCTGCCTACAATGTGCCCTATCCCCTCATACCCCTGTCTACTATGTGCCCTATCCCCTCAGACCCCTGTCTACCATGTGCCATATCACCTGCTCCCTATCCACTCAGACCCCTGCCTACAATGTGCCCTATCCCCTCAGACCCCTGTATACTATGTGCCCTATCCCCTGTCCACTGCTCCCTGTCCACTCAGACCCCTGTCTACTATGTGCCCTATCCCCTGCTCCCTGTCCACTCAGACCCCTGTCTACTATGTGCCCTATCCCCTGCTCCCTGTCCACTCAGACCCCTGTCTACTATGTGCCCTATCCCCTGCTCCCTGTCCACTCAGACCCCTGTCTACTATGTGCCCTATCCCATGCTCCCTGCGCACTCAGACCCCTGTTTACCATGTGCCCTATCCCCTCAGACCCCTGTCTACTATGTGCCCTATCCTCTGCTCCCTGTCCCCTCAGACCCCTGTCAACTATGTGCCCTACCCCCTGCTCCCTGTCCACTCAGACCCCTGTCTACTATGTGCCCTATCCCCTGCTCCATGTCCACTCAGACCACTGTCTACTATGTGCCCTATCCCCTGTCCACTCAGACCCCTGTCCCCTGCTCCCTGTCCACTCAGACACGTGTCCCCTACTCCCTGTTCCCTGCTCCCTGTCCACTCAGACCCGTGTCCCCTACTCCCTGTTCCCTGCTCCCTGTCCACTCAGACCACTGTCTACTATGTGCCCTATCCGCTGCTCCCTGTCCACTCAGACCCCTGTCTACTATGTGCCCTGCTCCCTGTCCACTCAGACCCGTGTCCCCTACTCCCTGTTCCCTGCTCCCTGTCCACTCAGACCACTGTCCCCTGCTCCCTGTCCACTCAGACCTCTGTCCCCTGCTCCCCTGTCCACTCAGACCCCTGTCTACTATGTGCCCTATCCCCTCAGACCCCTGTCTACTATGTGTCCCGTCTCCTCAATTTGCAAGCAGTGTGCAAAAAAAATCCTGCAAAACTAGTGAGGAAGTAATATGTCCCGCTCTCGTACTACAAGTTGTAGTTTTTACTTCCAGTTTACTTCCTGAAATTGTTGGATGAGTGTGCTCCTGAATCCCCTCAACAAATTCCATGGAAATAAGGGTTTCATCCGGGAATTTTAAGTTCCCCCATTTCTGAGAAAAAGTCGCCACGTCAAAAACATTTTGACAAAGTTGATTCAAATATGTGCCCTCAAAGGAGTGAAGGGATCATATTGTGGGACTCACTGTAGCTGGTGGTGAGGTCTGATTGGATAAACACTGTGGGACTCACTGTAGCTGGTGGTGAGGTCTGATTGGATAAACACTGTGGGACTCACTGTAGCTGGTGGTGAGGTCTGATTGGATAAACACTGTGGGACTCACTGTAGCTGGTGGTGAGGTCTGATTGGATAAACACTGTGGGACTCACTGTAGCTGGTGGTGAGGTCTGATTGGATAAACACTGTGGGACTCACTGTAGCTGGTGGTGAGGTCTGATTGGATAAACACTGCGGGACTCACTGTAGCTGGTGGTGAGGTCTGATTGGATAAACACTGCGGGACTCACTGTAGCTGGTGGTGAGGTCTGATTGGATAAACACTGCGGGACTCACTGTAGCTGGTGGTGAGGTCATCCCGTCCGTCATCATTGTAGTTTCCACAGAGCCCACATGCCCGTCCTTTGTGCTCGTCCGTCATTTTGACATAGACCCCCGAGCCCCCGTCCCAGGCCAGCGAGAGCCCGAACGTGCTCTTCACCAGGATGTAGTCGGCTAGCCGCTCCAAGAAAACATTGTGGACCGTCTGCGGCAAGCTCAGTCTGTCCGGGAAAGAGAACGAGCCAATCAAAAGGCCACGCACAGTTTTACACCCCACCCCGTGTTTGACGACTGTAATTGTCTGCTTTACCTGCCAAAACGCATCAAAGTGACTTTTATACAGAGGAAAATACATGAAGGGTAACACAATACCTGCGGCCTGAATGCTGTCCGAGCCTTTGGCACAGAAAATATCACATTCTGAAGCTGCCACAGAGAACAGAGACCGGGCAGAGAATAATCCCTACAGAATGACATCATCAATATGAGCCAGACTGGAATGGAGCCTGTAAATTCTAGAGTCTACTCTTCCTCTTGAAATGTCAGCATTTCGCCCGTCTTCCCCGTTAGCAGACGATGGACAGAAATAGCAACAAATTATTGACTTACTTTGCAAAGAGATGATAGTGGGCGGTGCTGGCAGCGCTGCTGATTTGGTTTGCCATTTGTTTTAATATCACAGGATATGACTCACAAATAAAGGCTTTTTCAATTTCAATTGATTCTTCTTCAGTCAATAAGTACAGCCTGAAGCTTTGCAATGTACATTTAAACTCTTTTAAGCTTAATTTTGGCTACATAATTTTTTTCAACTAATGAGATTTTTCTTTCAAAGAGCACCTTGCTGCCACATCTGGAGCCATGTTAAATCCAACGTAATTTATTAGCATGTCTATAAAAAGGTAATTAAAAATGCTCTGCTCCCCACACCCACACACACACACACACACACACACACACACACCCACACCAAAGCTCTGCTCCATCACTCACCGGACTCCGCCCATCTTAACCTGGTAGCCTGTGATGATGATCTCGTCCTCGTTGGGAAAATGGAGGCTGAGTGAGCGGGAGCAGGAGTACATCGAGCCCCTGCAGTTCCGGCTGTTATGGACCTGAAGGGGGGAGGTGAGCCTGTTACCAGGGATTATCTCTGAGACCCCCCTAAGCACCAACTGCCCCCTGCTTTTATCTGGAGCTGTGACTGTAGCAGTCTAACCCTATAGAGCGGCAGTCTAACCCACACTGTGTCTCTATAGAGTGGCAGTTTAACCCACACTGTGTCTCTATAGAGCGGCAGTCTAACCCACACTGTGTCTCTATAGAGTGGCAGTTTAACCCACACTGTCTCTATAGAGCGGCAGTCTAACCCAAACTGTGTCTCTATAGAGCGGCAGTCTAACCCACACTGTCTCTATAGAGCGGCAGTCTAACCCACACTGTGTCTCTATAGAGCGGCAGTCTAACCCAAACTGTGTCTCTATAGAGCGGCAGTCTAACCCACAGTGTGTTTCTATAGAGCGGCATTCTAGCCCACACTGTGTCTCTATAGAGCGGCAGTCGAACCCACACTGTCTCGAGCGGCATTCTAGCCCACACTGTGTCTCTATAGAGCGGCAGTCTAACCCACACTGTGTCTCTATAGAGCAGCAGTCTAACCCACACTGTGTCTCTATAGAGCGGCAGTCTAATCCACACTGTGTCTCTATAGAGCGGCAGTCTAGCCCATATTGTGTCTCTATAGAGCGGCAGTCTAGCCCACATTGTGTCTCTATAGAGTGGCGGTCTAACCCACACTATGTTTCTATAGAGCGGCAGTCTAACCCACACTATGTTTCTATAGAGCGGCAGTCTAACCCACACTGTGTCTCTATAGAGCAGCAGTCTAGCCCACACTGTGTCTCTATAGAGCAGCAGTCTAACCCACACTGTGTCTCTATAGAGCAGCAGTCTAACCCACACTGTGTCACTATAGAGCGGAAGTCCTACCCACACTGTGTCTCTATAGAGCGGCAGTCTAACCCACACTGTGTCTTTATAGAGCGGCAGTCTTACCCACACTGTGTCTTTATAGAGCGGCAGTCTTACCCACACTGTGTACTGTGGTTCTGCGGAGTGGCAGTCTTTAGTGAGGATGTAGGAGCAGACTCCAGGAAAATAGTAATAGGTTCCATCGAAGGTTTCAAAATGGTGCTGTCCCCATGACCTACAGATCCCGTCTCTGTCCTGTCCCATGTTAGGGACTGCATCACAAAAAGCACAAAAGCACCCCGGTTAGGTCTGGAAAGGAAAACCTTTAGAAGGCTAACAGCCATAAATGTTCTGGTTGGGCCTACAGAGTAACTTAATCCCAGAGATCTAATGAGTACTCAGACCTGCGGTAGTGTGAAGTGTGAGGCAGGCTATGAGCCAAGAGGAAGTTAGCATTACCCTCATAGGATACCTGATCAAACACACTGAACCAGCACCGATGGCTAAGACCACAGGCCTTCCTAAAAAACACAATTAGTGTTTCCCATCTGCAGTTGAAGTGCCATGTAATCCATTGGCACAGGTTCCACTGGCCTGCCCATGTACTCTAAATTCACCACAGAAAGCGAAAGTGTGCTCTGTGCCCGACCTGCACAGAGCCAGGGCATTAAGCTCTCTCATACAAGCCCGACCTGCACAGAGCCAGGGCATTAAGCTCTCTCATACAAGCCCGACCTGCACGGAGCCAGGGCATTAAGCTCTCTCATACAAGCCCGACCTGCACAGAGCCAGGGCATTAAGCTCTCTCATACAAGCCCGACCTGCACAGAGCCAGGGCATTAAGCTCTCTCATATAAGCCCGACCTGCACGGAGCCAGGGCATTAAGCTCTCTCATACAAGCCCGACCTGCACGGAGCCAGGGCATTAAGCTCTCTCATACAAGCCCGACCTGCACGGAGCCAGGGCATTAAGCTCTCTCATACAAGCCCGACCTGCACGGAGCCAGGGCATTAAGCTCTCTCATACAAGCCCGACCTGCACAGAGCCAGGGCATTAAGCTCTCTCATACAAGCCCGACCTGCACGGAGCCAGGGAATTAAGCTCTCTCATACAAGCCCGACCTGCACGGAGCCAGGGCATTAAGCTCTCTCATACAAGCCCGACCTGCACAGAGCCAGGGCATTAAGCTCTCTCATACAAGCCCGACCTGCACAGAGCCAGGGCATTAAGCTCTCTCATATAAGCCCGACCAGCACGGAGCCAGGGCATTACTCTCTCTCTCATATCAACATTGTGAATTCAAGGTGGATATCTGTGGAGGACAGCAGATCTGTTTAAAACAGTGAGTCAAATTATTTATAAAGCACATTTAAAAACTACAAGAGGGGTACAGTGTGATTGTGACAGAGCTGAAGAGGGGTACAGTGTGATTGTGACAGAGCTGAAGAGGGGTACAGTGTGATTGTGACGGAGCTGAAGAGGGGTACAGTGTGATTGTGACAGAGCTGAAGAGGGGTACAGTGTGATTGTGACAGAGCTGAAATGGGGTACAGTGTGATTGTGACAGAGCTGAAGAGGGGTACAGTGTGATTGTGACAGAGCTGAAGAGGGGTACAGTGTGATTGTGACGGAGCTGAAGAGGGGTACAGTGTGATTGTGACGGAGCTGAAGAGGGGTGCAGGGGTATTGTGACAGAGCTGAAGAGGGGTGGGTCAATGACGTGACGCAATTATTTTTTTTGTGTCCAATGGTTTAGTTAAGTTTAAAAGGGTTAAAAATTGAAAATAAACTTACAAATTACTTGCACAAATTACTTGCATACATTCTTTTTTTGAGGACCTACTCTAAAATCTCAGTTTTTTATCAATTTTGAGAGAATATTTGGGGGATAATGGCAAAAATGTCAATGTGGTGTAACCGTAAAAACCTTGTACAAAATAATTAAACTTGCTTAAAAAAGGTGAAATTCTCAATAAAAAACCCTATCAACTAGTTTGGCATAATCTTACATTAGAACTATTTAATAGTAAATAAAAGTTATGGAACCCCATTGTTCTGAATATTATAATTAATTTGGGGAATCATGACAGTCAAGTCAGATTCATGAAGTGTCAAGGTGGTGTAACCACCATTCAAGGAGCCATTTTGTTTTGTGCAAGAAGACCATGTGACAGGAAATGATATCACAGAGAAGGACCCCTGAAGTTGTTGCATGCTGCATGTCAAGGTTAGTAACTCTCTTTAAAATATTGAGATAATTTGACATTTTAGGGTATGGTCAGGTATGATTAGGTTTACATGTCAAATGGTATGACCCCTGGAAAACATTGATAATTCATCATAATTATAACATTTTTTATTTACTTTAAAAAGTATGTTTGAAATATTCACATCAAGGCCATGTGCCTACATAGGTGTCCATGTAAATGCCTGTCAAATTAGATTTTAAATTTAAATGTCAAATGGTGTAACCGGTTACACCATTTGACTCCTATTATAAGTCTTTCTGTTAGAGGCCAATTTAGTCAAATATCAGTAGTTTATGATGCTGATCATGCACAAGGCTGTATAGCTAGCTATCTTAAGAAGAATTGTTTATTTTATCAATCAGTTTTATATTTGTTTTCCAAGTTATATCCTTTTAAGAAAAGGGGCATTGTAATTTATTTTAACATATTAAAATAGGCAGACATTCTACACTGTGTTCAGACTCAGAGATAGCCTAATAAAACAGCTGGGTTATTACAATTCTGCAATTACCAGCAAGCAGTGCATGTATCGCACCTGTGCAAAGTGTTGTTACAACGAGATCGAGTTTGAAGGACCTCTGGAGGCAACTGTTCTAACGTGGCAGCAGTGGTCCAGGGTAGTCACTTCTGAAGAAGGGAAAACCTTTGCTAACTTTGCCAAAGTCACAGAAAGCGGAACGCGTGATGACCTGTTGGCTTTGCTTAACAAGAAGCTGGACTCTCTAGCTAAGCACCAATTCAATTGGCTCCACCAAGCCAAAACAGTGAGAGAGCTGAAAGAAACACTACGCGAGGATGAAGTCTGCATTCATGTAGACTTCTCTGAGAACTATGGCTGTAAGCTCAGCAGTGAAATCCAGGCTTTCCACTTCGGCGGCAGCCGCAAGCAGGTTACAATCCACACCTGTGTGGCGTATACGGCCTCATCATCCTTCTCCTATGCCACTCTCTCTGCCTCTCCCCGCCATGATGAACGGGCTGTATGGGCTCACATGGAGCCTGTATTGAGGGATGCCATAGGCAAATGTAACACACCACCTTGTACTCTACATATCATCAGTGATGGACCAGTGACACAATACAGGAACAAGAAAAACTTTTATCTACTCAGCACAGTGCCTTTTCTGTGTGGCTTCCAAAGAGTCACTTGGAACTTCAGTGAGAAAGCGCATGGGAAAGGAGCTCCTGATGGAGTGGGTGGGGCTGTGAAGCGTATTGCAGATACAGCAGTCCAAAGAGGCACTGACTTGCAAACAGCTGAGGAACTTTACAACTTCCTGAAGGACCAACCCTCTAGCATCGAGTACTATTGGATATCCGAGGAAGCCATTGCAAAGTATGATGAATCAGTCCCAACAAATGTCCCAGCCGTGAAAGGTACAATGAAAATTCACCAAGTGACCTCTGAAGAGCCAGCTGCAATTCAGTGGAGGGAAATTTCATGTTTCTGTGCAAGACCTGGTATCTGCAAGTGCTATGATCCATCTGCAGTAGATTTCCACAACCTATCAGAAAACCTCCCCTCAACATCTACCAACAGTCAGCTGGACCTCCCCTCAACATCTACCAACAGTCAGCTGGACCTCCCCTCAACATCTACCAACAGTCAGCTGGACCTCCCCTCAACATCTACCAACAGTCAGCTGGACCTCCCCTCAACATCTACCAACAGTCAGCTGGGTCTGAAAGGCAAGTTCATTCTGGTCAGATATGAAAGTAAGCCTTTTGTGGGACAGGTCATCCAGGTGGTGGGAGAAGAAGTGGAAGTGAGCTGCATGCAACAGCTCGGTGGGAAGAATGTCTTCACCTGGCCTCATCCACCTGACCTCATATTCTATTATGAGTCTGATGTGCTGCACATAATCTCTGAGCCAGAACCTTTGAACTTGCGTCATTCAAAACTCATGATGGAGGACTGGAAACATTTCCAAGCACACACAGCCTGAACATTCAGATGTTCTGTCACACTGACACACACTTCACTGGACAGGAATAGGACTTCATTGTAAACATTTCCAAGCGCACACACAGCCCTGAACACACATGATTTTTCCTCTCTCGCGCGCACACACACAATTTTTTTAAGACTAATTTATTAACTGAAATCACAATAGAATACATGATTTTACCCTGATTCATTGTTGTCCGATGTTTTTAACTGACATTACAATAGAATACATGATTTTAACCTGATTTTACCCTGATTCACTGTTAGATGTTTTTAACTGACATTACAATAGAATACATGATTTTAACCTGATTTTACCCTGATTCACTGTTAGATGTTTTTAACTGACATTACAATAGAATACATGATTTTAACCTGATTTTACCCTGATTCACTGTTAGATGTTTTTAACTGACATTACAATAGAATACATGATTTTAACCTGATTTTACCCTGATTCACTGTTAGATGTTTTTAACTGACATTACAATAGAATACATGATTTTAACCTGATTTTACCCTGATTCACTGTTAGATGTTTTTAACTGACATTACAATAGTAATTGTCAGATGTTTTTTCTACTTTAAATAAAATAAAACACCAAGTTCAGCTGACCTTGTTGACTGTCATGCTTGATTTTCAGTGTCAATTTCTTCAACAAACAATGGCCTTTGACTCCAGAAGGTTACACCAATTGACGCTGGTTTGTGTCAATTGGTGTAACCAGTATTTTTTCATAAAAATATTAAAATATACAGGAATCTTAATGTGGAATAAAGTGTAATCCTCTATTGCAGTGTAATAACATGTTTTTAATCAATTTTTACATAATTTGTCAAAGATTATTTAGAAAACAGAGGTGTTTTCAGCATACCGTATGTCCCGCTCAATATTGCAGAAAACGCATGAAATACTAAATTTTTAGATAACTCTAATAAAATCAATTTGCATGTGATATTTTAAAATGAATTATTTTTATGAGTACATTTACATACACTCTAGGTGAATAAAATATTTAATATTTGTCATTCTTTTGTGGTTACACCATTTGACATTTTCAGGCGCATTCGGTCTTACCTTTTGTAAAAAATGGTGCAAATGTCATTTCAAATTACATGAAACCAACATAAATACAAAATTTACATTTTAACAAACCTGATGCATGCTTTTAAAACAAGTTTTTAAAAGATTTTTGAACTTTCCATCTTGCCAACCCTTATTTGTCACTGACCCGGGTACAGTGTGATTGTGACAGAGCTGAAGAGGGGTACAGTGTGATTGTGACAGAGCTGAAGAGGGGTACAGTGTGATTGTGACAGAGCTGAAGAGGGGTACAGTGTGATTGTGACAGAGCTGAAGAGGCACTCACTGATCTGGCAGCGCTCCCCCAGGCCCTGGAACTGTGTGCAGTCACATTCTCCCCCCTCCCCACACCAGCCACCATTAAGACATCCACAGCTTTCTGCAGAGAGAGAGACAGGCACTCACATCCACCAATCACAGCAAACCCATCACATCCACCTATCACAGCAAACCCATCACATCCACCTATCACAGCAAACCCATCACATCCACCAATCACAGCAAACCCATCACATCCACCAATCACAGCAAACCCATCACATCCACCTATCACAGCAAACCCTTCAATACCATTCTATGGCTAAACATCAGACCTGCCCTGAAAGAAATAAATACATTATAATTACAATAATAATAATAATAATAATAATAGCAGCATTACTGTGATAAACATGATCATTATAAGAATAATAGTAATGCAGTAACCAATCACAGATCTCAGTGTGAAACAGTTCGCTGGTTGGCTGCCTGTCATCCCATACACTCATCCCTCCTGTTGCTAGGGGTTCCCCACCATGGCACTTTCTGCACTGTGATCCCATCTCTATATGTGACCCTCTCTACAGGGGTTACAGCAGCTGAGCAGATAGTGTCGGGTTTACCTGTAAATGCATCCTGGGTAGTGTAATTTGGTTAGGGTTAGAGCATAGTGTAGAGTTTCCTGGGTAGTGTAGTTGTTTTAGGGTTAGTGTTAGAGCAGATGGTGTCGGGTTTACCTGCAGATGCATCCTGGGTAGTGTAGTTGTTTTAGGGTTAGTGTTAGAGCAGATGGTGTTGGGTTTACCTTCAGATGCATCCCGTGTCGTGTAGTTGTGAAAGACACTTCTTGGAAGGGTGGAATCTGACAACAAGGGACTAAAATTCTACGTAAAAAAGACAATTTTTAAAAAGATTAGCCATATTGTCTCCAAATTATGGAAACTGCAGACATGGAGTGCGTCCCAATATTCTTCACTTCCCACCTCCCTTCCTCCACTCCCCCACTACCAATCCTCTCCTCCCTTCCTCCATTCCCCCACTCCCACAAAGATCCGTTTTCGGGCACGGAGTAGAGGAGGTGGTAGTGGAGAAAGGGAGGGTGCATGTTTTGACAGTTGGGACGCACCCAAGCTCTTTCCCTGACACTGAAACATTCCCTTTTTCATTAACAATCTGAAACATTCCCTCTTTCACTGACACTGAAACATTCCCTCTTTCACTGACACTCTGAAACATTCTCTCTTTCACTGACACTGAAACATTCCCTCTTTCACTGACACTGAAACATTCTCTCTTTCACTGACACTAAAACATTCTCTCTTTCACTGACACTGAAACATTCTCTCTTTCACTGACACTGAAACATTCTCTCTTTCACTGACACTCTGAAACATTCTCTCTTTCACTGACACTGAAACATTCTCTCTTCCACTGACACTGAAACATTCTCTCTTTCACTGATACTCTGAAACATTCTCTCTCACTGATACTCTGAAACATTCTCTCTTTCACTGACACTGAAACATTCTCTCTTTCACTGACACTGAAACATTCTCTCTTTCACTGATACTCTGAAACATTCTCTCTTTCACTGACACTCTGAAACATTCTCTCTTTCACAGACACTAAAACATTCTCTTTTTCACTGACACTGAAACATTCTCTCTTTCACATTCTCTCTTTCACTGACACTGAAACATTCTCTCTTTCACTGACACTCTGAAACATTCTCTCTTTCACTGAAACATTCTCTCTTTCACTGACTCTGAAACATTCTCTCTTTCACTGACACTAAAACATTCTCTCTTTCACTGACACTAAAACATTCTCTCTTTCACATTCTCTCTTTCACTGACACTGAAACATTCTCTCTTTCACATTCTCTCTTTCACATTCTCTCTTTCACTGACACTGAAACATTCTCTCTTTCACTGACACTCTGAAACATTCTCTTTCACATTCCCTCTTTCACTGACACTGAAACATTCTCTCTTTCACTGATACTCTGAAACATTCTCTCTTTCACTGACACCCTGAAACATTCTCTCTTTCACTGACAGTGAAACATTCTCTCTTGCACTGACACTAAAACATTCTCTTTTTCACTGACACTCTGAAACATTCTCTTTCACTGACACTGAAACATTCTCTTTTTCACTGACACTCTGAAACATTCTCTCTTTCACTGACACTAAAACATTCTCTTTTTCACTGACACTGAAACATTCTCTCTTTCACTGATACTCTGAAACATTCTCTCTTTCACTGACACTGAAACATTCTCTCTTTCACTGACACTGAAACATTCTCTCTTTCACTGACACTCTGAAACATTCTCTCTTTCACTGACACTGAAACATTCTTTCACTGATACTCTAAAACATTCTCTCTTTCACTGACACTAAAACATTCTCTTTCACTGACACTCTAAAACATTCTCTATTTCACTGACACTCTAAAACATTCTCTCTTCCACTGACTCTGAAACATTCTCTCTTTCACTGACACTAAAACATTCTCTCTTTCACTGACACTAAAACATTCTCTCTTTCACTGACACTAAAACATTCTCTCTTTCACTGACACTAAAACATTCTCTCTTTCACTGATACTCTGAAACATTCTCTCTTTCACTGACACTAAAACATTCTCTCTTTCACTGACACTAAAACATTCTCTCTTTCACTGACACTAAAACATTCTCTTTTTCACTGACACTGAAACATTCTCTCTTTCACTGATACTCTGAAACATTCTCTCTCACTGACACTAAAACATTCTATTTTTCACTGACACTGAAACATTCTCTTTTTCACTGACACTCTGAAACATTCTCTCTTTCACTGACACTAAAACATTCTTTCACTGACACTAAAACATTCTCTCTTTCACTGACACTAAAACATTCTCTTTCACTGACACTAAAACATTCTCTCTTTCACTGACACTGAAACATTCTCTCTTTCACTGATACTCTAAAACATTCTCTCTTTCACTGACACTGAAACATTCTCTCTTTCACTGACACTCTAAAACATTCTCTCTTTCACTGACACTCTAAAACATTCTCTCTTTCACTGACACTCTAAAACATTCTCTCTTTCACTGACACTCTAAAACATTCTCTCTTTCACTGATACTCTGAAACATTCTCTCTTTCACTGATACTCTGAAACATTCTCTCTTTCACTGACACTGAAACATTCTCTCTTTCACTGACACTGAAACATTCTCTCTTTCACGGACACTGAAACATTCTCTCTTTCACTGACACTCTGAAACATTCTCTCTTTCACTGACACTGAAACATTCTCTCTTTCACTGACACTGAAACATTCTCTCTTTCACTGTCACTGAAACATTCTCTCTTTCACTGACACTAAAACATTCTCTCTTTCACTGACACTAAAACATTCTCTCTTTCACTGACACTGAAACATTCTCTTTCACTGTCACTGAAACATTCTCTCTTTCACTGACACTAAAACATTCTCTCTTTCACTGACACTAAAACATTCTCTCTTTCACTGACACTGAAACATTCTCTCTTTCACTGACACTGAAACATTCTCTCTTTCACTGATACTAAAACATTCTCTCTTTCACTGACACTAAAACATTCTCTCTTTCACATTCTCTCTTTCACTGACACTGAAACATTCTCTCTTTCACTGATACTCTGAAACATTCCCTCTTTCACTGACACTGAAACATTCTCTCTTTCACAGACACTAAAACATTCTCTTTTTCACTGACACTGAAACATTCTCTCTTTCACATTCTCTCTTTCACTGACACTCTGAAACATTCTCTTTCACTGAAACATTCTCTCTTTCACTGACTGAAACATTCTCTCTTTCACTGACACTGAAACATTCTCTCTTTCACTGACACTAAAACATTCTCTCTTTCACTGACACTAAAACATTCTCTCTTTCACATTCTCTCTTTCACTGACACTGAAACATTCTCTCTTTCACATTCTCTCTTTCACTGACACTGAAACATTCTCTCTTTCACTGACACTGAAACATTCTCTCTCACTGACACTGAAACATTCTCTCTTTCACTGACACTCTGAAACATTCTCTCTTTCACTGACACTGAAACATTCTCTCTTTCACCGACACTAAAACATTCTCTTTTTCAGTGACACTGAAACATTCTCTTTCACTGACACTGAAACATTCTCTTTTTCACTGACTCTGAAACATTCTCTTTCACTGACACTAAAACATTCTCTTTCACTGACACTAAAACATTCTCTCTTTCACATTCTCTCTTTCACTGACACTGAAACATTCTCTCTTTCACATTCTCTCTTTCACTGACACTGAAACATTCTCTCTTTCACTGACACTGAAACATTCTCTCTTTCACTGACACTGAAACATTCTCTCTTTCACTGACACTCTGAAACATTCTCTCTTTCACTGACACTGAAACATTCTCTCTTTCACCGACACTAAAACATTCTCTTTTTCAGTGACACTGAAACATTCTCTTTCACTGACACTGAAACATTCTCTTTTTCACTGACTCTGAAACATTCTCTTTCACTGACACTAAAACATTCTCTTTCACTGACACTAAAACATTCTCTCTTTCACTGACACTAAAACATTCTCTCTTTCACTGACACTGAAACATTCTCTCTTTCACTGACACTCTAAAACATTCTCTATTTCACTGACACTCTAAAACATTCTCTCTTCCACTGACACTGAAACATTCTCTCTTTCACTGATACTCTGAAACATTCTCTCTTTCACTGACACTAAAACATTCTTTCACCGACACTAAAACATTCTCTCTTTCACTGACACTAAAACATTCTCTCTCACTGATACTCTGAAACATTCTCTCTTTCACTGACACTAAAACATTCTCTTTTTCACTGACACTGAAACATTCTCTCTTTCACTGACACTGAAACATTCTCTCTTTCACTGACACTGAAACATTCTCTCTTTCACTGACACTGAAACATTCTATTTTTCACTGACACTGAAACATTCTCTTTCACTGACACTGAAACATTCTCTCTTTCACTGACACTAAAACATTCTATTTTTCACTGACACTGAAACATTCTCTCTTTCACTGACACTAAAACATTCTATTTTTCACTGACACTGAAACATTCTCTTTCACTGACACTGAAACATTCTCTCTTTCACTGACACTAAAACATTCTATTTTTCACTGACACTGAAACATTCTCTTTCACTGACACTGAAACATTCTCTCTTCCACTGACACTGAAACATTCTCTTTCACTGACACTGAAACATTCTCTCTTTCACTGACACTGAAACATTCTCTCTTTCACTGACACTAAAACATTCTCTCTTTCACTGACACTAAAACATTCTCTCTTTCACATTCTCTTTCACTGATACTCTGAAACATTCTCTCTTTCACTGACACAAACATTCTCTCGTTCACCGACACTAAAACATTCTCTTTTTCAATGACACTGAAACATTCTCTCTTTCACTGATACTCTGAAACATTCTCTCTTTCACATTCTCTCTTTCACCGACACTAAAACATTCTCTTTTTCACTGACACTGAAACATTCTCTCTTTCAGTGATACTCTGAAACATTCTCTCTTTCACATTCTCTCTTTCACTGACACTGAAACATTCTCTCTTTCACTGATACTCCGAAACATTCTCTCTTTCACTGACACTCTGAAACATTCTCTCTTTCACTGACACTGAAACATTCTCTCTTTCACTGACACTAAAACATTCTCTCTTTCACATTCTCTCTTTCACTGACACTGAAACATTCTCTCTTTCACTGATACTCTGAAACATTCTCTCTTTCACTGACACTCTGAAACATTCTCTCTTTCACTGACACTGAAACATTCTCTCTTTCACTGACACTGAAACATTCTCTTTTTCACTGACACTCTGAAACATACTCTTTCACTGACACTAAAACATTCTCTCTTTCACTGACACTCTGAAACATTCTCTTTCACTGACACTGAAACATTCTCTCTTTCACTGACACTAAAAATTCTCTCTTTCACTGACACTGAAACATTCTCTCTTTCACTGACACTGAAACATTCTTTCACTGACACTGAAACATTCTCTCTTTCACTGACACTGAAACATTCTCTCTTTCACTGACACTGAAACATTCTCTCTTTCACTGACACTGAAACATTCTCTCTTTCACTGACACTGAAACATTCTCTCTTTCACTGACTCTGAAACATTCTCTCTTTCACTGATACTCTGAAACATTCTCTCTTTCACTAACTCTGAAACATTCTCTCTTTCACTGATACTCTGAAACATTGTTTCCGTGAGAAATGGGTCAACAGTAATGGAACACAAGTTTCCGTTTGAAATGAGTCAACAGTAATTATTAGAAGGCTTTGGTGCGAAGGATCAACTTGTTGAACGCATGTGTGGTGTCAGGGCTGTAGGATTCGGGAAAAGCCGTTTCTACTACTGTGCCGTTTGTGTTGCACACAAGGGGGCCTTTGTGAGAATCAGGTGTGCTTTCGAATTCTGGTGCACCTTGCCCATCCCCCTGCTCTTTTCTCTTAGGTATACCTCCCTTCCGAAGAGCTCTGGTTTCTGTCGAAGTTCATTAAATCTCCTCCTGCATGAGACAGAGAGAAGGCTGTTATAGAAACATCCTGCAGTCTCACCACCCAATACAATCTCACTAACATTTAAAACACCCTCAAACCCTCAATCTAAGACATCTAATCGGCTCTTAAATGTTTTGTTCAAAGCAAAGTTCAGGACACACTGCAGACAGAAGGTGGAAAGACTAAAATCATGGAAATGATTTGCTTCTTGCTCAAAATATTCAACTGTTCCACCAAACATGATATAGTTCTGATATATAAACATGATATAGTTCTGATATATAAACGTGATACATAGTTCTGATATATAAACATGATATATAAACATAATATAGTTCTGATATATAAACGTGATATAGTTCTGATATATACATTACATTACATTATAGGCATTTAGCAGACGCTCTTATCCAGAGCGACTTACATACCTCTTATATATAAACGTGATATAGTTCTGATATATAAACGTGATATAGTTCTGATATATAAACGTGATATAGTTCTGATATATAAACGTGATATATAGTTCTGATATATAAACGTGATATAGTTCTGATATATAAACGTGATATATAGTTCTGATATATAAACGTGATATATAGTTCTGATATATAAACGTGATATATAGTTCTGATATATAAACGTGATATATAGTTCTGATATATAAACGTGATATATAAACATAATATAGTTCTGATATATAAACATGATATAGTTCTGATATATAAACGTGATATATAGTTCTGATATATAAACGTGATATAGTTCTGATATATAAACGTGATATATAGTTCTGATATATAAACGTGATATATAGTTCTGATATATAAACGTGATATATAAACATAATATAGTTCTGATATATAAACATGATATAGTTCTGATATATAAACGTGATATAGTTCTGATATATAAACGTGATATATAGTTCTGATATATAAACGTGATATAGTTCTGTTTTATATATTGAATGCAACCCTTTTCAGCTGATGCAGAACTAGATGTCTGCTGGCCGTTGTGTTCTGTAATGCATTCAGCTGCAGCAGGTTTATACTAATTTATCAAATTATAATAGTAATAATAATCATGTAATAATAATAATAAATGAGTGTGCATACTATCAATACAAATCATGATAATAATAATAATAATAATAATAATAATAATAAACCCTGTGTAGCATTATTCAGAATAAGAACAGGGAAAAGGTAAGCCGATGGAATAGTAAAACATATCATAAAATAATAAAAAACTTCTTATTTTGTGTTTCGTCGACATAAAATAAGCACATAAAATAAAATAAAAAGAGTTTAAATTTTTATATTTAACTATAAAAAACAATCATAAGTGTCCAAAGGCAATATCTAAAGCTAAAGCACACAGGCACAGCTACACGTGTGTGTACAGGAGCTAAAGCATACAGGCACAGCTACACGTGTGTGTACAGGAGCTAAAGCACACAGGCACAGCTACACGTGTGTGTATAGGAGCTAAAGCACACAGGCACAGCTACACGTGTGTGTACAGGAGCTAAAGCACACAGGCACAGCTACACGTGTGTGTACAGGAGCTAAAGCATACAGGCACAGCTACACGTGTGTGTATAGACGCTAAAGCACACAGGCACAGCTACACGTGTGTGTACAGGAGCTAAAGCACACAGGCACGGCTACACGTGTGTGTACAGGAGCTAAAGCACACAGGCACAGCTACACGTGTGTGTACAGGAGCTAAAGCATACAGGCACAGCTACACGTGTGTGTACAGGAGCTAAAGCACACAGGCACAGCTACACGTGTGTGTACAGGAGCTAAAGCACACAGGCACAGCTACACGTGTGTGTACAGGAGCTAAAGCACACAGGCACAGCTACTCGTGTGTGTACAGGAGCTAAAGCATACAGGCACAGCTACACGTGTGTGTACAGGAGCTAAAGCACACAGGCACAGCTACTCGTGTGTGTACAGGAGCTAAAGCACACAGGCACAGCTACACGTGTGTGTACAGGAGCTAAAGCACACAGGCACAGCTACACGTGTGTGTACAGGAGCTAAAGCACACAGGCACAGCTACACGTGTGTGTACAGGTGCTAAAGCATACAGGCACAGCTACTCGTGTGTGTACAGGAGCTAAAGCACACAGGCACAGCTACACGTGTGTGTACAGGAGCTAAAGCACACAGGCACAGCTACACGTGTGTGTACAGGAGCTAAAGCACACAGGCACAGCTACACGTGTGTGTACAGGAGCTAAAGCATACAGGCACAGCTACACGTGTGTGTACAGGAGCTAAAGCACACAGGCACAGCTACACGTGTGTGTACAGGAGCTAAAGCACACAGGCACAGCTACTCGTGTGTGTACAGGAGCTAAAGCACACAGGCACAGCTACACGTGTGTGTACAGGAGCTAAAGCACACAGGCACAGCTACACGTGTGTGTACAGGAGCTAAAGCATACAGGCACAGCTACACGTGTGTGTACAGGAGCTAAAGCACACAGGCACAGCTACACGTGTGTGTACAGGAGCTAAAGCACACAGGCACAGCTACACGTGTGTGTACAGGAGCTAAAGCATACAGGCACAGCTACACGTGTGTGTACAGGAGCTAAAGCACACAGGCACAGCTACACGTGTGTGTACAGGAGCTAAAGCACACAGGCACAGCTACACGTGTGTGTACAGGAGCTAAAGCACACAGGCACAGCTACACGTGTGTGTACAGGAGCTAAAGCACACAGGCACAGCTACACGTGTGTGTACAGGAGCTAAAGCACACAGGCACAGCTACACGTGTGTGTATAGGAGCTAAAGCACACAGGCACAGCTACACGTGTGTGTACAGGAGCTAAAGCACACAGGCACAGCTACACGTGTGTGTACAGGAGCTAAAGCACACAGGCACAGCTACATGTGTGTGTACAGGAGCTAAAGCACACAGGCACAGCTACACGTGTGTGTGTACAGGAGCTAAAGCACACAGGCACGGCTACACGTGTGTGTACAGGAGCTAAAGCACACAGGCACAGCTACACGTGTGTGTACAGGAGCTAAAGCATACAGGCACAGCTACACGTGTGTGTGTACAGGAGCTAAAGCACACAGGCACGGCTACACGTGTGTGTACAGGAGCTAAAGCACACAGGCACAGCTACTCGTGTGTGTACAGGAGCTAAAGCATACAGGCACAGCTACACGTGTGTGTATAGACGCTAAAGCACACAGGCACAGCTACACGTGTGTGGACAGGAGCTAAAGCATACAGGCACAGCTACACGTGTGTGTACAGGAGCTAAAGCACACAGGCACAGCTACACGTGTGTGTACAGGAGCTATAGCACACAGGCACAGCTACACGTGTGTGTACAGGAGCTAAAGCACACAGGCACAGCTACACGTGTGTGTACAGGAGCTAAAGCACACAGGCACAGCTACACGTGTGTGTACAGGAGCTAAAGCACACAGGCACAGCTACACGTGTGTGTACAGGAGCTAAAGCACACAGGCACAGCTACACGTGTGTGTACAGGAGCTAAAGCACACAGGCACAGCTACACGTGTGTGTACAGGAGCTAAAGCACACAGGCACAGCTACACGTGTGTGTACAGGAGCTAAAGCACACAGGCACAGCTACACGTGTGTGTATAGGAGCTAAAGCACACAGGCACAGCTACACGTGTGTGTACAGGAGCTAAAGCACACAGGCACAGCTACACGTGTGTGTACAGGAGCTAAAGCACACAGGCACAGCTACACGTGTGTGTACAGGAGCTAAAGCACACAGGCACAGCTACACGTGTGTGTACTAGAGCTAAAGCACACAGGCACAGCTACACGTGTGTGTATAGGAGCTAAAGCACACAGGCACAGCTACACGTGTGTGTATAGGAGCTAAAGCACACAGGCACAGCTACACGTGTGTGTACAGGAGCTAAAGCATACAGGCACAGCTACACGTGTGTGTACAGGAGCTAAAGCACACAGGCACAGCTACACGTGTGTGTATAGGAGCTAAAGCACACAGGCACAGCTACACGTGTGTGTACAGGAGCTAAAGCACACAGGCACAGCTACACGTGTGTGTACAGGAGCTAAAGCATACAGGCACAGCTACACGTGTGTGTATAGACGCTAAAGCACACAGGCACAGCTACACGTGTGTGTACAGGAGCTAAAGCACACAGGCACGGCTACACGTGTGTGTACAGGAGCTAAAGCACACAGGCACAGCTACACGTGTGTGTACAGGAGCTAAAGCATACAGGCACAGCTACACGTGTGTGTACAGGAGCTAAAGCACACAGGCACAGCTACACGTGTGTGTACAGGAGCTAAAGCACACAGGCACAGCTACACGTGTGTGTACAGGAGCTAAAGCACACAGGCACAGCTACTCGTGTGTGTACAGGAGCTAAAGCATACAGGCACAGCTACACGTGTGTGTACAGGAGCTAAAGCACACAGGCACAGCTACTCGTGTGTGTACAGGAGCTAAAGCACACAGGCACAGCTACACGTGTGTGTACAGGAGCTAAAGCACACAGGCACAGCTACACGTGTGTGTACAGGAGCTAAAGCACACAGGCACAGCTACACGTGTGTGTACAGGTGCTAAAGCATACAGGCACAGCTACTCGTGTGTGTACAGGAGCTAAAGCACACAGGCACAGCTACACGTGTGTGTACAGGAGCTAAAGCACACAGGCACAGCTACACGTGTGTGTACAGGAGCTAAAGCACACAGGCACAGCTACACGTGTGTGTACAGGAGCTAAAGCACACAGGCACAGCTACACGTGTGTGTACAGGAGCTAAAGCATACAGGCACAGCTACACGTGTGTGTACAGGTGCTAAAGCATACAGGCACAGCTACTCGTGTGTGTACAGGAGCTAAAGCACACAGGCACAGCTACACGTGTGTGTACAGGAGCTAAAGCATACAGGCACAGCTACACGTGTGTGTACAGGAGCTAAAGCACACAGGCACAGCTACACGTGTGTGTACAGGAGCTAAAGCACACAGGCACAGCTACACGTGTGTGTACAGGAGCTAAAGCATACAGGCACAGCTACACGTGTGTGTACAGGAGCTAAAGCACACAGGCACAGCTACACGTGTGTGTACAGGAGCTAAAGCACACAGGCACAGCTACACGTGTGTATACAGGAGCTAAAGCACACAGGCACAGCTACACGTGTGTGTACAGGAGCTAAAGCATACAGGCACAGCTACACGTGTGTGTACAGGAGCTAAAGCACACAGGCACAGCTACACGTGTGTGTACAGGAGCTAAAGCACACAGGCACAGCTACACGTGTGTGTATAGGAGCTAAAGCACACAGGCACAGCTACACGTGTGTGTACAGGAGCTAAAGCACACAGGCACAGCTACACGTGTGTGTACAGGAGCTAAAGCACACAGGCACAGCTACACGTGTGTGTACAGGAGCTAAAGCACACAGGCACAGCTACACGTGTGTGTACAGGAGCTAAAGCACACAGGCACAGCTACACGTGTGTGTACAGGAGCTAAAGCACACAGGCACAGCTACACGTGTGTGTACAGGAGCTAAAGCACACAGGCACAGCTACACGTGTGTGTACAGGAGCTAAAGCATACAGGCACAGCTACACGTGTGTGTACAGGAGCTAAAGCACACAGGCACAGCTACACGTGTGTGTACAGGAGCTAAAGCACACAGGCACAGCTACATGTGTGTGTATACAGGAGCTAAAGCACACAGGCACAGCTACACGTGTGTGTGTACAGGTGCTAAAGCACACAGGCACAGCTACACGTGTGTGTACAGGAGCTAAAGCACACAGGCACAGCTACACGTGTGTGTACAGGAGCTAAAGCACACAGGCACAGCTACACGTGTGTGTACAGGAGCTAAAGCACACAGGCACAGCTACACGTGTGTGTACAGGAGCTAAAGCACACAGGCACAGCTACACGTGTGTGTACAGGAGCTAAAGCACACAGGCACAGCTACACGTGTGTGTACAGGAGCTAAAGCATACAGGCACAGCTACACGTGTGTGTACAGGAGCTAAAGCATACAGGCACAGCTACACGTGTGTGTACAGGAGCTAAAGCACACAGGCACAGCTACTCGTGTGTGTACAGGAGCTAAAGCACACAGGCACAGCTACACGTGTGTGTACAGGAGCTAAAGCATACAGGCACAGCTACACGTGTGTGTACAGGTGCTAAAGCACACAGGCACAGCTACACGTGTGTGTACAGGAGCTAAAGCACACAGGCACAGCTACACGTGTGTGTACAGGAGCTAAAGCACACAGGCACAGCTACTCGTGTGTGTACAGGAGCTAAAGCACACAGGCACAGCTACACGTGTGTGTACAGGAGCTAAAGCATACAGGCACAGCTACTCGTGTGTGTACAGGAGCTAAAGCACACAGGCACAGCTACTCGTGTGTGTACAGGAGCTAAAGCACACAGGCACAGCTACACGTGTGTGTACAGGAGCTAAAGCACACAGGCACAGCTACTCGTGTGTGTACAGGAGCTAAAGCACACAGGCACAGCTACTCGTGTGTGTACAGGAGCTAAAGCACACAGGCACAGCTACTCGTGTGTGTACAGGAGCTAAAGCACACAGGCACAGCTACACGTGTGTGTACAGGAGCTAAAGCACACAGGCACAGCTACACGTGTGTGTACAGGAGCTAAAGCACACAGGCACAGCTACTCGTGTGTGTACAGGAGCTAAAGCACACAGGCACAGCTACTCGTGTGTGTACAGGAGCTAAAGCACACAGGCACAGCTACACGTGTGTGTACAGGAGCTAAAGCACACAGGCACAGCTACTCGTGTGTGTACAGGAGCTAAAGCACACAGGCACAGCTACTCGTGTGTGTACAGGAGCTAAAGCACACAGGCACAGCTACACGTGTGTGTACAGGAGCTAAAGCACACAGGCACAGCTACACGTGTGTGTACAGGAGCTAAAGCACACAGGCACAGCTACTCGTGTGTGTACAGGAGCTAAAGCACACAGGCACAGCTACACGTGTGTGTACAGGAGCTAAAGCACAGCTACACGTGTGTGTGTACAGGAGCTATAGCACACAGGCACAGCTACACGTGTGTGTACAGGAGCTAAAGCACACAGGCACAGCTACACGTGTGTGTACAGGAGCTAAAGCACACAGGCACAGCTACACGTGTGTGTACAGGAGCTAAAGCACACAGGCACAGCTACTCGTGTGTGTACAGGAGCTAAAGCACACAGGCACAGCTACACGTGTGTGTACAGGAGCTAAAGCACACAGGCACAGCTACACGTGTGTGTACAGGAGCTAAAGCACACAGGCACAGCTACACGTGTGTGTACAGGTGCTAAAGCACACAGGCAGTCATGTATTGAGCAGTGTTTGCTCGTGTCAGCATGGTTTAACAGCAAAGGTGACACGACTCAAGTTATCAAGAAAATATTGATATTAGATCATTTAGAGAAATGCGGTTCCTATTTTAAGATGTTAAACATATTTGCATAGTTAAAAAATCAGTAAGCCCTTCTTATAAACACTTAACCGTTTTAAATCTCTAAGTTATAGAATGTAATTAAACTTACTTGGAGTGAATAATTTGTTAAATAATACAAATTAGTCATGTGCATGGTGAAATTAGCAATATTTCACAGCACCATATTCATGTTCATGCATCAAAAGCATACTTGGCTACAAGAAGACAATTATACTGGTCATTTATAAATTCTAACACAACATTATAACATAATCAAGTAAAGATTATTATAATTTATTTAAAAACAGAAAGCACAGTGCTGCGCTCCACTCGAATACCATCATCAAAATTGCAAATAATATTCATACCTTGTCAAAACGAATCACTGTTATTATACATTTTCTGTTCATATTCAAGACCAAACTGACAGAAACTTACCTCTGAAGTTTATGCTGTGGGTTTGGTGACTGGCAATTCAATCCTGATTCATAGAGAAATATATTACAGACTTTGGCATGAAGCAAAAATATATTTGTTTCAAAACACATACGTATTCTTAAAACACAAACAGGACAAATACTACAACAAAAAGGCTGAATAGCTATTGGAATCATGACATCAGAAGCAGAGTCATGGACGATGAACCTGTACATTCTAATGTCTCTATATTATGCAAAGATGACTTCAAATGTTACCTGAGACGGTGGCATTTTAACTTCTCTCATCTTTGTCAAGATTATTCATTTATTTTTAGGTTTACAAAATATAGGTGACACAGCCAAATTCTGTGTTCAATCAACGCTTAGAGTTCGAGTCCAACTGGGCCCACATGTACTCTATTAGAA
Source organism: Ilyophis sp. 1 JC-2022 (assembly GCA_022702515.1). NCBI lineage: Eukaryota > Metazoa > Chordata > Actinopteri > Anguilliformes > Synaphobranchidae > Ilyophis > Ilyophis sp. 1 JC-2022. The sequence goes on from CM040403.1 coordinate 1,022,761, forward strand.
GCTGATTTCACATTTAAAATGTTGCTGCTACATATTTCAAGATTGGTTAGAAAAAAAAAGCAAAATAACTATAATATTAATAAATATTCTATTAACCATCGAATATTTACACATCAGCGGTTATACTGTTAGGTTAGAAATATTGCTACCAATTGGTTAGTTTCGAAATTACCTGCTCATACAAAGTACAAAATATTAATTAATATATTTTTTGACAACAGGCTACGTAACTTCAGGCACCAGGTATATTTCTGGATTAGCTTAGCCTACTGCAGTGAATTTGGCTGAACACACAAAGCTGTACTTAGTTGGTTAACCGCACACATTTCCGTCAAATTTGTTTAAGCACCTACCTTGAAAAATAATAAATTGACAGAATAAAACCATCCAAGGGAGCAGTGCTTTCAATTTCCGTTTTATGTTCATTTCAGGGCTGCGTCCAAATGGAAACTAGACGTAAAATTATGAATAACTGTAATGTAATGAAGGCATTTTCCGGTATTCGTGCATTAGAATTTCAGAATTCCATTTTCCAGATGCGCGACAGCAGAAATCCTAACAAATCTTTCATTACCTGCGCGTGGCGACTCTACCTGTGAAAGTGGGTGGATTAGTTACGACTAACATCCCTGCCAAAGAGCGCGCCTGTCAGAAAGGGAACTTCTGCCGTCCTCGGAAGTAGCCTACCTGCACTATGGTAGTTACCTGTACCTTGTCAAAAGCGCATCTCACTCACCCACATCAAATGACAATTATAAAAAATGAATCCGTTTTCGCTGGACAAACACGACAGGCGAGTGGACAACAAAAGCAAATTGACGGGAAATATCTGGTACACAGTTGACTGACGAAATCTGAAAGTTCAACTTCGTTAAAGGGCCATACATTGGTATTGTGCCAGTCTTCGACGCTTCACCTGACAAGCATTGCCCCAGAATGACCCAGAATGACCCAAAAGTAGAGCTTCGGAAAGGACCGTTTGCTTAAAAGGACATTCAGGTGCTTCTCGGTTGCACAAAGCAGTACTTCATCACATATGCGCGCGAATAACGTGCAGAAGACTGCCCTCCAGTGGAAAACTGTGGTATAACAGTGCTTTTCAAACCTGGTCCTGGGGTACTTGCTGCTTTTCGTTCCAAACACAATTGCAATCCCAGAATTATATCAAGATGTTACTTTTTCTTTATTACGCTTTTCATGTGTTTAAGGATTATTTACCCTCTTTAGCCACATTGTCAGACATTGCACTGCATGCCAGTAAGAATAAAAGACCCATATTCACATTGTGCTATAATGCGTTACATAGAGATTAAAAAAATAAATTAGCTGATCAATTTAACGACAGAGGTGAATGAATAGGCTCCTAATTCCTTTCGAAATAACGAACCAAACCTGCATTGAGTTAATTTAACACAATGCAGGGTTGACTAGTTATCATTTGCAAAGCAATTAAGAGCCTATTCACCTCAAGTCTTTTATTTGATCAGTTTTATTTTTTTCAATGTAATATAGCACAATGTGAATATGGGACTTTATATCAGAAATAGCAATGTGTGCCATGAAAAATAATGTGTCTTAAGAGGTTAAATAATCCCTCAAAACATTGTAATTAAGAAAAATGAGCAGCTGTTTTGGAGTTGCAATGGTGGTTACTATGAAAAGACTGAGTTTGAGAACCACAATTCCACTGAAAGCTTCAGAGAAGCACTTCTCAGGTCCAATACCACTGAAAGCTTCAGAGAAGCACTTCTCAGGTCCAATACCACTGAAAGCTTCAGAGAAGCACTTCTCAGGTCCAATACCACTGAAGCTTCAGAGAAACACTTTTCAGGTCCACAAAAACACAACGGCTGCATCCCAATATTCTTCACTCCCCACCTCCCTTCCTCCACTTCCCCACTACCACTCCTCTCCTACCTGGAAGTATGCAAAACTGTCTGAACGTTTCAAGTACAAGTATTTGCATGTACAGTATAAAATGTACCTGACATTGCGGTTTGCATCGAGACTTTAATTAATATGTAACCATTCATATGTAATTACGACGTAATCAGAGACATTAGATTGAAACACAAAGATCCGTTTCCGGGGCACGGAGTAGAGGCGGTGGTAGTAGAGGAGGAAAGGTTGCATTTTTAGACTATTGGGACACACCCAACATCTTGTGCAGCAGGGTGAAGCGTCAATAAATTGCAGTTTTTCTTCCAAAGTAACATGCTCTGATGATTGGCCCAGATCTCTGACAGTCTGGTCCAATCAGAGTGGATGGGCATTTACCGATTAAGAATTCACACAGAAAACTCAGAAATGTTAAATCTTCTCAAATGCACTCTGTGGTCATTCCTTTGGTGAAAATAAAATCTGATTGGCTTGGAGAAAAACAATAAGCTAGCAAAGTGAAAGAACGGTACCGTGAGACTGAAGATGGTTTGGCCCATTTGGTGCAAGTCCACCAAACGTTTTGGACTCGCAGCAGCGGGGGTCAGCCACCAGCAGGGTCCGGTCGTACTAGATCAGGATGTCTTTGATCTCCTTCTTAGAGACTTCATCCACATCTGGAAAAATATGATGACACGTCAGAAAACCAGCACACACCAGAGAAACCCACCTCCTGAGGCCACAAACCAGGGAGGGCCACCTCCTGAGGCCACAAACCAGGGAGGGCCACCTCCTGAGCCTCAAACCAGGGAGGGCCACCTCCTGAGCCTCAAACCATGGAGGGCCACCTCCTGAGCCTCAAACCAGGGAAGCCTACCTCCTGAGCCTCAAACCAGGGAAGCCTACCTCCTGAGCCTCAAATCAGGAAGGTCCATCTCCTGAGCCTCAAACCAGGGAGGGCCACCTCCTGAGCCTCAAACCAGGGAGGCCCATCTCCTGAGCCTCAAATCAGGAAGGTCCACCTCCTGAGCCTCAAACCAGGGAGGCCGCCTCCTGAGCCTCAAACCAGGGAGGCCACCTCCTGAGCCTCAAACCAGGGAGGCCCATCTCCTGAGCCTCAAACCAGGGAGGTCCATCTCCTGAGCCTCAAACCAGGGAGGTCCATCTCCTGAGCCTCAAATCAGGGAGGCCTACCTCCTGAGCCTCAAACCAGGGAGGCCCATCTCCTGAGCCTCAAACCAGGGAGGCCCATCTCCTGAGCCTCAAACCAGGGAGGTCCATCTCCTGAGCCTCAAATCAGGGAGGCCCATCTCCTGAGCCTCAAATCAGGGAGGCCTACCTCCTGAGCCTCAAATCAGGGAGGCCTACCTCCTGAGCCTCAAACCAGGGAGGCCCATCTCCTGAGCCTCAAACCAGGGAGGTCCATCTCCTGAGCCTCAAACCAGGGAGGTCCATCTCCTGAGCCTCAAACCAGGGAGGTCCATCTCCTGAGCCTCAAATCAGGAAGGTCCACCTCCTGAGCCTCAAATCAGGACATCCACATTCATGCCCTCAGCTATTTGCATTACCTTTATGATTACAAAATCCATAATCTATACAACTGATTTCTCAGTAATATGTCTCATTGTATAAATTTGTCATTTCTCACTGGTATCGTACCTAACAAGTCAAAGATCGCAAGAATCGTTCCAGTTTTTAAGACGGGTGATAAAAATGACAAGAACAACTATAGACCAATATCCATACTGCCTTCACTTTCTAAGGTGTTTGAGAAAATTGTCTATACCAGACTGAGTAGTTACATAGATAAATTAAATATTCTGGACTCCTCACAATATGGCTTCAGGAAAAAAAGCACAACATGTATGGCAGTTCTTGACCTACAGGAAAACATCAATGATGCCATTGATAAAGGTGACCTCTCCATTGGCATCTTCCTCGACCTGTCTAAGGCATTTGATTGCATTGACTTTGAGATTCTTCTAACCAAATTAAACTGCTACGGTGTCAGAGGCATAGCTCTTAATTGGTTTAAAAGCTACATATATGGAAGACAACAATATGTAAGTATAAATGGTCAAAATTCTCAAAACAAATCCATTAACTATGGGGTCCCCCAGGGCTCAATTTTGGGGCCTCTCCTCTTCATCTTATACACCAATGATTTTGTCAACTCCTCTCAAATCCTACATAAAGTACTTTTTGCTGATGATACAAATTTGCTTCTGTCATCCAAAGATCCATTTCTACTTCAAGAAATTGTAAATAGAGAGATGGAGAAGGTGGATACCTGGTTCCGATGTAATAAACTCTCTCTCAACATAAAAAAGACTAATTATATAGTATTTTGCTCTAATAAAAATAAAACTGACACAGAGTTTATCCGTCTTGCAATAAATGGGCAAGAAATCAATAGAGTAGCTTCCACAAAATTCCTGGGGGTCCACATCGACGAATTCTTGAATTTCAAGTACCATATTGATCATCTTATAAAAATACTATCTAAATACGTTGGCTTGTTTTTTAAATTAAGACACTGTCTCCCACATTCAGCCCTGCTCACCTTATATAAATCCCTATTTGAACCTCACTTAAATTACTGCAACATCATATGGTCCAACACCTTTCCCAGTTACATAAAAAAACTACAGACATTACAAAATAAAGTAATACGCGCCATATCATGGTCTGACTACAGAGAGCCTACTGAACCTTTATTTAGCAACCTTGGACTATTAAAGCTTGCAGAGCTGAATGTGTATGAAAATGCTACTATCATGTATCAAGTAGTGCACAGGACAAACCACCGGTTAAACGAGCTTGTCCCTATCTACCGTCCCCTGCATACACACGTCACCAGAAATAAACATTTAATCAAAGGGAAAAAACGAAAGCTAAAATGTACCAGAGTGTACTGTGCAGGGGTCCGCAAATATGGAACGAGCTCGATGACTCCATAAAAATGTCCCAGTCTGTCTCCCTCTTTAAAAGAAATGTAAAAAAGAAACTCTTGTCCTCATATAACTGATGATTGTCTACAGAAAGTTACACCCCTCTCTGTACTATTATATTATATTGTACTATGTCTTGCCCTGTGTCATGTCTCATATAACATGTTTTGTTTTGTTTTTATAGATGTATTAATTTGTTTTGATTTTGCTGGGTTCCCCTCTTAAAAGCAGCGGCTGCAGCTTATTTTGGGGTTTTCCTTTTCATACTACCTCAATTGATTACTACATGAACTGTATGATACCTGATTGACCATTGGCTGGTATGAATAAAAATATATCGTATCGTATCGTATCAGTAATATGTGCTGATCGTTGAAACTTGATCTTGAGGGAGCGGCCATTACGTGGTGCTCCCAGAGTTCACTTCATTCATTATCGGTGACGTCCTTTAGTCATGTTGGTGAAATGCTTGATTGTATAAAAATGCCAAATTTCAAGTCTGACATTGCCAAGAATGGCAGCATTTTAAAAATGCTAAATAAGACTTCAGGATTTAGATTTAGATTACAACGACAGAGCAGGTAGAGATTGAAGGTGAGGTGACTCTTTGGCGGTAATCTTTACCGTAGATCTGTGCCACGTGCCCTCCACCCCTCACCTGGACTCTGGTGCAGGTGAACACTCCTGCAAAGCGCTCTTCACCCAGGAGCAGAACAGCTGAGATAAACACACAGTCTGCTCTACACTTACACACAACACACTGTACACTTACGCATCACACACTGTACACTTACACATAACACACTGTACACTTACACATCACACACTGTACACTTACACATCACACACTGTACACTTACACATCACACACTGTACACTTACACATCACACACTGTACACTTACACATAACACACTGTACACTTACACATCACACACTGTACACTTACACATCACACACTGTACACTTACACACACACACTGTACACTTACACACACACACACTGTACACTTACACACACTCACTGTACACTTACACATCACACACTGTACACTTACACACACTCACTGTACACTTACACATCACACACTGTACACTTACATATAACACACTGTACACTTACACATCACACACTGTACACTTACACATCACACACTGTACACTTACGCATCACACACTGTACACTTACACATCACACGCTGTACACTTACATATAACACACTGTACACTTACACACACTCACTGTACACTTACACATCACACATTGTACACTTACACATCACACACTGTACACTTACGCATCACACACTGTACACTTACACACACTCACTGTACACTTACACATCACACACTGTACACTTACACATCACACACTGTACACTTACACACACACACACTGTACACTTACACACACTCACTGTACACTTACACATCACACACTGTACACTTACACACACTCACTGTACACTTACACATCACACACTGTACACTTACATATAACACACTGTACACTTACACATCACACACTGTACACTTACACATCACACACTGTACACTTACGCATCACACACTGTACACTTACACATCACACGCTGTACACTTACACATCACACACTGTACACTTACACACACACACTGTACACATCACACACTGTACACTTACACATCACACACTGTACACTTACACACACACACTGTACACTTACGCATAACACACTGTACACTTACACATCACACACTGTACACTTACACATCACACACTGTACACTTACACATCACACACTGTACACATCACACACTGTACACTTACACATCACACACTGTACACTTACACATCACACACTGTACACTTACACCCTCCGGCCGCTCAGCGCTCTTTCTCAGGAGCGTCGCCGCTCACAATGATCTTCCTCCGCAGTCATGTTAAAGAGTGGTGTGTGAACTCGGGACTTATAACCCCCTGATAAAGCCCCTGGAAAAAACACCATTTATTTTCTGTGTGCTGGGAGCAGCTAGTTACTGTATTACTATCAATCCCAAACTGACCCAGTATCAGAAACAGGCTGTCAGACTGAGAATAAAACATATGGGGGGGAGGTGTGCTCACATGGTGCTTACTAATGGTGCTCACATCCTCAGCCTGATCTAGGTCGTGGGGCTGGTTGTGTGGGGGGGGGGGGGGGGGATCTAACAGAAGAAAAACAGACTGAGCCTAACAAGAGCCTAACTAATACTTTCAGCCTTGTGCTTCTGTGCCGGAAGCTTTACACTGCAAATATAGAAGCATGTTTTTACAAAACCATTCTTTCATTTTATAATTCTTCATTCCACAGAAATGTGACCAGGAGGTATTTTTAATAACGTTCTTTTGAAACATATGAATACAGCTGTCCAACAGATAGAAGCCCAAAGTAAGCGATCCATACTGTTGAGAGCGCTGCAGCTCTGGTTTATTATTTAGCCTGCTTTGTGTTTCTGTTTAACGTGGCTTTGGGAAAACATGTGAAAGTTCAAAAAACCTTAAACTGACCTCAAAATATTCATCCATCTGTCAGAGTCAGTCCAGCCATTTCTCAAGCATTGCTTCGTAGAGCACACTTAGGGCTGCAGAGTAAACGTCACTTCCTGTTTCTCAAATCAAATGCCTCAAGGGACACCAGCCCATCATAAGGGCTTGAAGCTGCAAGCATAATCCCGTTATGTCGCTGTTATAACCTGTTATAATCCTGCCGCAGTGTTTTTTGGGTGGGAGGACTGATGTGTTGTGTATGGCCATGTTTCCCATGCTAAAGCATATTATCCTTAAAGAAACACGCTAACATTTTGGAAAATTGGCTTATTTGCCATCTTCCCCAGAGTCAGACAAGAAGATGAATCCCCTTTTTTTCTGTGTGTGTACAGTAAGAAGCATAGAGACCCGCACCGTTAGCCTAGCTTAGCCGCAATCACTGGAAGTGGGTTAGTCCAGTTAGCCTAGCTTTCTCAAAAGTGATGAAATACACTTTCCAACAACTCCAAACTTTTTTATTTACATGTTGTGACTTGTGTATTTACCACGTGCAAAAATAAAAATGTCAAATGAGACATTGTAATTTTCTAAGCAGGTACATATACCCTTCATTAACTATTTTCTTCTTGCCGAACCACCACTGCCTGGGCGCAGCGATTGCACGCAGCACCTCTGTTTGACAGGTAACGCATGCTCTGTGAAGTGAATGTCATCAGCGAGCTAAAGAAAATAGTTCCAGGTATGTATCTGCTTCGAAAATGACAATGTCTCATTTTACATTGTTATTTCTGCACGTGGTAAATACACAAGTCTCAACATGTAAATAAAAAAGTTTTGGAGTTGTTGGAAAGTGTATTTCATCACTTTTGAGAAAGCTAGGCGAACTGGACTAACCCACTTCCAGTGATTGCGGCTAAGCTAGGCTAACGGTGCGGGTCTCTATGCTTCTTACTGTACACACACAGAAAAAAAGGGTATTCATCTTCTTGTCTGACTCTGGGGAAGATGGCAAATAAGCCAATTTCCCAAAATGTTGGTGTGTTCCCATAATCGACTCCACATTTTTTAAAATAACTAAACCTCGTGTTCATGTGCTGATCAGTCCCCTCACATTATATAGGTTATGTGGGGACAATCTGTTGTCACTGCTCTCTGTATTCTAGCCTACTCCACTCTCGTCAAATAATCAGTTGATCAAACTGCAGTTTCAAATGTATGTTCCCATCGCAACCTGGATTGAATTAATCTGAACCACACTGATTTATTTCCCTAAAGACCTCACTTCCACTGAGAAAAAACATAAACCAGAAAAAATAAGATATATACAGAAATATAATATACATACTGGCATCTCAAACTGCTGCTTTTTAAAATTAAATAATAATTGTATTCCTTCCCATTTGTGTTGTTGGACTTTATGTGTTGTCATAGGTGAAAAATACAGGTTGCGAAAGTAAAAGTCGTCCTCAGAATTTTGTTTCAATCACCTGGATTTGCTAATTAGCACAATCCTTCAGCCAGGAGGTAGAAATAATTGGTTGAGTTCATGGGTGGAAGAAACACATGGCGGGACTTTTACTTTCTGACCCCTGGACTTTACATCTCAAGTAGGTGTTCAACCATGTCGTGGTGGATGGACACTATGTGGCCACCAGATGGAGACAAACTACCAACCTCCTGACCCAATTAAGCCACACCTAAGCCAGGTGTATTTGATAACCACACCCCAATCAAAAACAGCAACAGGAAAAGCTGAGGAGGCTCTGGCTGCGTCCCAATATTCTTCACTCCCCACCTCCTTTCCTCCACTCCCCCACTACCACTCCTCTCCTCCTTTCCCCCACTACCACTCCTCTCCTCCTTTCCTCCACTCCCCCACTACCACTCCTCCTTTCCTCCACTCCCCCACTACCACTCCTCTCCTCCCCACCTCCACTCCCCCACTCCCACTCCTCTCCTTTCCTCCATTCCCCCACTACCACTCCTCTCCTACCTGGAAATATGCATTTGTATTTGCATATAGTGGAGGTGGTAGTAGAAGAAGGGAAGAGAGGAGGTGGTAGTGGAGGAAGGGAGGAGAGGAGGTGGTAGTGGAGGAAGAGAAGAGAGGAGGTGGTAGTGGAGGAAGGGAAGAGAGGAGGTGGTAGTGATGGAAGGGAGAGGAGGTGGTAGTGGAGGAAGGGAGGAGAGGAGGTGGTAGTGGAGGAAGGGAGGAGAGGAGGTGGTATTGGAGGAAGAGAAGAGAGGAGGTGGTAGTGGAGGAAGAGAAGAGAGGAGGTGGTAGTGGAGGAAGGGAAGAGAGGAGGTGGTAGTGATGGAAGGGAGAGGAGGTGGTAGTGGAGGAAGGGAGGAGAGGAGGTGGTAGTGGAGGAAGGGAGGAGAGGAGGTGGTATTGGAGGAAGAGAAGAGAGGAGGTGGTAGTGGAGGAAGGGAAGAGAGGAGGTGGTAGTGATGGAAGGGAGAGGAGGTGGTAGTGGCGAAAGGGAGGAGGAGGTTGTAGTGGAGGAAGGGAAGAGAGGAGGTGGTAGTGGAGGAAGGGAAGAGAGGAGGTGGTAGTGATGGAAGGGAGAGGAGGTGGTAGTGGCGAAAGGGAGGAGGAGGTTGTAGTGGAGGAAGGGAAGAGAGGAGGTGGTAGTGGAGGAAGGGAAGAGAGGAGGCACCTAAACATACACCGTCCTACGAGGTGTTCTGTGACAGTATCTTCAGCTTTGTTAACGGCTGCAACAAGATAGTCTGGTTGTTATTCACTAACTCTAACCCTATACACCAGTTGATAATGCAAAGGCTTTTCTCATGCATATAGCAGACAGTAAGAGACAGAAAACAGAAAGCATATAAAACGTGTTGCTGCATATTTTGCATTGTATTTCCATAAAGGTGATAAAAATAATTCATTTATATTGAGGTGTGGCCTGTTGAGAAAGTGTATTTATCAAAGTTGTGTGAAAAGGAAGAAATGGAGACAGGAAGAAATTTTTAATAAGATTATTAGCCTAGGATGTGTGTGTGTGTGTGTGTGTGTGTGTGTGTGTGTGTGTGTGAGTGAGAGAGTGAGAAGACCATGCAGTTAACAGTGTTAATTTCCTGGCCTGTAAGGGTGTGTGTGTGTGTGTGTGTGTGTGTGTGTGAGAGAGAGAAGAACATGCAGTCAACAGTGTTAATTTCCTGGCCTGATGCAGACCTGTGTATCTGTCTGAGTGTAGACAGAGACAGATAGATAATTCTTGTGAATTCCCTCTCATGAAGATGGTTGAATTTCAGCAGTTGAATGAAAGTTCATACTCTTGTCTGTTCAGGTTCAAATTAATTTATTGCAAATAAAGAAGTCCGATGAAAAGCTGTAAAACAGACATAAAACAGACCCAGGCCATTTTCTTTTCATAACGAGTGAGACAGTCTGCCCTCTTTTCTTAAATTATTTCACATTATTAATCACAAAACTGAGGCAGAAAACAGAAGAGACCACAGGTGAGAAAGTACCATGTCGGGAATCGAATCCTGGCCCGTGCAGGCGGTCGCAGGGGGAATACAGTCATATTAAGGGGTTACGAGGTCTGCAACCCGACACCCCACTCCAAATAAAATTTATTATTGAAATCATGCTCGTACTATAGGTCGTTTTTTTTGTAGAAAACAATAAGCATTGCTCTGCACAATAAATAATCTTCATATGATTAGTGTCCTTAAAATCTTAGAGCACCCCTATATTTACGGAAAACTAGTTGATTACATAATCGGTCCATTGAGGTTTACAAAGCTATCTAAAAACAAAATTATCAACAAGCTGTCAGCTTCAATTCTCCTGTAAAGCTGAAGCGGTTTGAACGTATGATGTCAGAGTTTGGAGCCAATGGCAGCGCTGTGTTTCTGGTAGAGATTGTGATGTCAGAGCTTGGAGCCAATAGCAGCGCTGTGTTTCTGGTAGAGATTGTGATGTCAGAGTTTGGAGCCAATGGCAGCGCTGTGTTTCTGGTAGAGATTGTGACGTCAGAGTTTGGAGCCAATGGCAGCGCTGTGTTTCTGGTAGAGATGCGTTTGGAGAAACTGCAGAATCTTTCTCCAGGAGTCCTCCTGGGCGTCGGCGTGCATTTTGGGCTGCCCCCCCCACAGCAGGACTACTGCAGGAAAACAGGAAACAGAAAATGAGACCACAGCGTGCAGCACTTTGACCTGCGTGGACCCGCTTCGGTGCCCACTGCTGACCTTCTTCATTTTTAACTGCAGTTTTAGAATGCTCACAGTGCTCTCCGAGACTCAGAGTTGCAGAGGAGGCAGATTCGCCCAAACCAGCTTATAACTTGTTGCTATGGATACAGTCGTTTTATTTGTAGGTTGGTGTTTTGATGTTCACTCGGTAACGTCCTAATAAGTACACTTAATATTCTTTCCCCACTCACCACACTTCTCTTGTAGAAATGCAGCATTACTAAGCACACTTCTCTTGTAGAAATGCAGCATTACTAAGCACACTTCTCTTGTAGAAATGCAGCATTACTAAGCACACTTCTCTTGTATAAATGCAGCATTACTAAGTACACTTCTCTTGTAGCAATGCAGCATTACTAAGTACACTTCTCTTGTAGCAATGCAGCATTACTAAGCACACTTCTCTTGTAGCAATGCAGCATTACTAAGTACACTTCTCTTGTAGCAATGCAGCATTACTAAGCACACTTCTCTTGTATAAATGCAGCATTACTAAGCACACTTCTCTTGTATAAATGCAGCATTACTAAGTACACTGCTCTTGTAGCAATGCAGCATTACTAAGCACACTTCTCTTGTATAAATGCAGCATTACTAAGTACACTTCTCTTGTAGCAATGCAGCATTACTAAGTACACTTCTCTTGTAGCAATGCAGCATTACTAAGCACACTTCTCTTGTAGCAATGCAGCATTACTAAGCACACTTCTCTTGTAGCAATGCAGCATTACTAAGTACACTTCTCTTGTAGCAATGCAGCATTACTAAGCACACTTCTCTTGTATAAATGCAGCATTACTAAGCACACTTCTCGTGTAGCAATGCAGCATTACTAAGCACACTTCTCTTGTAGAAATGCAGCATTACTAAGTACACTGCTCTTGTAGCAATGCAGCATTACTAAGTACACTTCTCTTGTAGCAATGCAGCATTACTAAGCACACTTCTCTTGTAGCAATGCAGCATTACTAAGCACACTTCTCTTGTAGCAATGCAGCATTACTAAGCACACTTCTCTTGTAGCAATGCAGCATTACTAAGCACACTTCTCTTGTAGCAATGCAGCATTACTAAGTACACTTCTCTTGTAGAAATGCAGCATTACTAAGCACACCTCTTGTAGCAATGCAGCATTACTAAGCACACTTCTCTTGTAGCAATGCAGCATTACTAAGCACACTTCTCTTGTAGCAATGCAGCATTACTAAGCACACTTCTCTTGTATAAATGCAGCATTACTAAGTACACTTCTCTTGTAGAAATGCAGCATTACTAAGCACACTTCTCTTGTAGCAATGCAGCATTACTAAGCACACTTCTCTTGTAGCAATGCAGCATTACTAAGCACACTTCTCTTGTAGCAATGCAGCATTACTAAGCACACTTCTCTTGTAGCAATGCAGCATTACTAAGTACACTGCTCTTGTAGCAATGCAGCATTACTAAGCACACTTATCTTGTAGCAATGCAGCATTACTAAGTACACTTCTCTTGTAGCAATGCAGCATTACTAAGCACACTTCTCTTGTAGCAATGCAGCATTACTAAGTACACTTCTCTTGTAGCAATGCAGCATTACTAAGTACACTTCTCTTGTAGCAATGCAGCATTACTAAGCACACTTCTCTTGTAGAAATGCAGCATTACTAAGCACACTTCTCTTGTAGCAATGCAGCATTACTAAGTACACTTCTCTTGTAGCAATGCAGCATTACTAAGCACACTTCTCTTGTAGCAATGCAGCATTACTAAGCACACTTCTCTTGTAGAAATGCAGCATTACTAAGTACACTTCTCTTGTAGCAATGCAGCATTACTAAGCACACTTCTCTTGTAGCAATGCAGCATTACTAAGTACACTGCTCTTGTAGCAATGCAGCATTACTAAGCACACTTCTCTTGTAGAAATGCAGCATTACTAAGCA